>PVIU01019001.1:0-37512 GCA_004026605.1 Ondatra zibethicus | reverse complement strand
CAAACCCCACACACTAATAGTAGGAGATTTCAACACTCCTCTCTCACCAATGGACAGGTCAACCAGACAGAAACTTAACAGAGAAATACAAGAACTAACAGATGTACTGAATCAAATGGACTTAATAGACATCTATAGAACATTCCAGCCAAACAGGAAAGAATATACCTTCTTCTCAGCATCTCATGGAACCTTCTCGAAAATTGATCACATACTTGGTAACAAAGCAAACATCCACAGATACAAAAAAATTGGAGTAACCACCTGTGTCTTATTGGATCACCATGGAGTAAAGTTAGAATTTAACAACAGTTCTACCCCCAGAAAGCCTACAAACTCATGGAGACTGAACAGTCAACTACTGAACCACCCATGGGTCAAGGAAGAAATAAAGAAAGAAATTAAAGTCTTCCTTGAATTCAACAAAAATAAAGACACAACATACCCAAACCTATGGGACACTATGAAAGCAGTGCTAAGAGGAAAGTTCATAGCACTCAGTGCCCACGTAAAGAAAACGGAGAAAGCACACATTAGTTACTCAACAGCACACCTGAAAGCTCTAGAAAAAAAGAAGCAGACTCATCCAGGAGGAGTAGAAGACTGGAAACAGTCAAACTGAGGGCTGAAATCAACAAAATAGAGACACAGAAAACAATCCAAAGAATCAATGAAACAAAGAGCTGGTTCCTTGAGAAAATCAACAAGATCGACAAACCCCTATCCAAACTAATCAAAAGGCAGAGAGAGAGCACTCAAATTAACAAGATCAGGAATGAAAAGGGGGACATAACAACAGACACTGAGGAAATTCAGAGAATCATTAGGTCTTACTACAAAGCCCATATGCCACAAAATTGGAAAATGTAAAAGAAATGGACAGTTTTTTAGAGAAATACCAGATACCGAAATTTAATCAAGACCAGGTGAACAATTTAAATAGACCTATAAGTCGTGAGGAAATAGAAGCTGTCATCAAAAACCTCCCAACCAAAACAAGTCCAGTACCAGATGGTTTTAATGCAGAATTCTACCAGAACTTCCAAGAGGAGGTAATGCCTATACTCCTTAATGTGTTTCACATAATAGAAACAGAAGAGTCATTGCCAAACACTTTTTATGAAGCTACGGTTACCTTGATACCAAAACCACACAAAGACGCAACAAAGAAAGAGAATTACAGACCAATCTCACTCATGAACATCGATGCAAAACTTCTCAATAAAATACTGGCAAACCGAATCCAAGAACACATCAAAAAAATTATCCCTTATGATCAAGTAATCTTCATCCCAGAGATGCAGGGTTGGTTCAACATATGGAAATCTATCAATGTAATCCATCATATAGGTAAACTGAAAGAAGAAACCATATGATCATTTCATTAGATGCTGAAAAAGCATTTGACAAAATTCAACAGCCCTCTATGATAAAGGTCTTGGAGAGATTAGGGATACAAGGATCATATCTAAATATAATAAAAGCAATATGCAGCAAGCCAACAGCTAACATCAAATTAAATGGAGAGAAACTCAAAGCCATTCCACTAAAATCAGGAACAAGACAAGGTTGTCCACTCTCCCCATATCTCTTTATTATAGTGCTTGAAATTCTAGCTATAGCTATAAGACAGAATAAGGAGATCAAGGGGGTTCGAATTGGAAAGGAAGAAGTCAAACTTTCGCTATTTGCAGATGATATGACAGTATACATAAGTGACCCCAAAAACTCTTCCAAAGAACTCCTACAGCTTATAAATACCTTCAGTGATGTGGCAGGATACAAGATAACTAAAAAAAAAATCAGTAGCCCTCCTATACACAAAGGATAAAGAAACAGAGAGGGAAATCAGAGAAACATCACCTTTCACGATAGCCACAAATAGCATAAAGTATCTGGGGGTAACACTAGCCAAGGAAGTGAAAGATATATTTGACAAGAACTTAAAGGCTTTGAAGAAAGAAACTGAGGAGGATACGAGAAAATGGAAGGATCTCCCATGCTCCTGGATTGGTAGGATCAATATAGTAAAAATGGCAGTTCTACCAAAGGCAATCTATAGATTCAATGCAATCTCCATCAAAATCCCAACAAAATCCTTTATAGACCTTGAGAGAACAATAATCAACTTTTTATGGAAAAACAAAAAGCCCAGGATAGCCAAAACAATCCTATACAATAAAGGAACTTCCGGAGGCATTACCATTCTGGACTTCAAACTCTATTACAGAGCTACAGTAATGAAAACAGCTTGGTACTGGCATAGAAACAGAGACGTTGACCAATGGAATTGAATCGAAGACCCGGATACTAATCCACAAACCTATGAATACCTCATATTTGACAAAGAAGCTAAAAGTATACAATGGAAGAAAGAAAGAATCTTTAACAAATGGTGCTGGCATGACTGGATGTCAGCCTGTAGGAGAATGAAAATAGTTCCTTATCTATCACCATGCACAAATGGATTAAAGACCTCAATATAAATCCAACCACACTGAACCTGATAGCAGAGAAAGTGAGAAGTAGCCTGCAAAACTTGGGTACAGGAGACCACTTCCTGTGTATAACCCCAGTGGCACAGACAATAAGAGCAACAATGAATAATTGGGACCTCCTGAAACTGAGGAGCTTTTGTAAAGCAAAAGGACACAGTCATTAAGACAAAAGGCATCCTACTGAATGGGAAAAGATCTTCACCAACCCCACATCAGACAAAGGTCTGATCTCCAAAATATATAAAGAACTCAAGAAAATAGACATTAAAATTCCAAATAACCCAATTAAAAATGGGGTAATGATCTGAATAGAGAATTATCAACAGAAGAAGTTCAAATGGCCAAAAAATACTTAAGGTCATGTTCAACTTCCTTAGCGATCAGGGAAATGCAAATCAAAACAACTTTGAGATACCATCTTACACCTGTCAGAATGGCTAAAATCAAAAACACCAAGGATAGCCTATGCTGGAGAGGATGTGGAGTAAGGGGAAGACTCATCCATTGCTGGTGGGAATGCAAGCTGGTCCAGCCACTTTGGAAATCAGTGTGGCGGTTTCTCAGGAAATTGGGGATCAACCTACCTCAGGATCCAGCAATACCACTCTTGGGAATGTACCCAAATATAGCATTTGTTCAACTATGTTCATAGCGGCATTGTTTGTAATAGCCAGAACCTGGAAACAACCTAGTTTCCCCTCAACGGAAGAATGAATAAAGAAAATTTTTACACATTAGAATACTACTCAGTGGTAAAAAACAATGACATCTTGAATTTTGCATGCAAATGGATGGAAATAGAAAACACTATCCTTAGTGAGATAACCCAGACCCAAAAAGATGAATATGGTATGTACTCACTAATTAGTGGACTCTAGCCATAAACAAAGGACATTAAGCCTATAGTACACAATCCTAGAGAAGCCAAATAGCAAGGTGAACCCAAAGAAAAACATATATAGAGCCTCCTGGAAATTGGAAACAAACAAGATAGCCGAGCAAAAGTTGGGAGCACGGGGGTGGGAGTAACGGTGGGAAAGAGGTTGGGGGAGGAGGAGGGGGAAGGAGAAGGGAGAAGGGAAGTACCGGGGAGAGCCTGGGGGAGTGGGAGGGTGGAGATAGAGGAAGGGCAGATGTTAGAGTAGGCAAGAAGATATCTACATTAAGGGAGCCATTTTAGTGTTGGCAAGAGACTTGGTTCTAGGGGGCTTCCCAGGTGTCCACGGGGATGTCCCCAGCTAGGTCCTTGGGCAGCAGAGGAGAGGGTACCTGAACTGGCCTTGTCCCATAGTCACACTGATGAATATCTTGAATGTCACCATAGAAATTTTGTTCAATGGATGGAGATAGAGACAAAGACCCAAACCCACATCAGAGCAATGGACTGAGCTCCCAAGGTCCAGTTGAAGAGCAGAAGGAGGGAGAAGATGAGCAAGGAAGTCAGGGCCGCGAAGGGTTGGTCTGCCCACTGAGACAGTGTGCCTGATCTAATGGGAGCTCACCAAATCCAGCTGGACTGGGACTGAATGAGCATGTGATCAAACCGGACTTTCTAAATGTGGCTACCAATGGGGACGGACTGAGAAGCCATCAATAATGGCATGGGGACCTCTCTCTTCTGCATGTAATGGCTTTTTGGGACCCTAGTTTACATGGACGCACACCTTCCTAGGCTGGGATGGAGGGGGAGGGCCTTGGACTTCCCACAGGGCAAGGTACCCTGCCCTCTCTTAAGTATGGAAGGGGAGGGAGGAGGGTTAGTGGGGGAGCGGGAGAGGAATGGGAGAAGGGGAAGAAGTGTCAATTTTTGAATGGAAAAATAAAAAAAATAAAAATAAAAAAAGTAAAAAAAAGTTAATAATAATAATACTAAATAAAATTATACTTAAATATTAAAAGTGCTAATAAACTAGTGACCCTTGAAACATAAAAAAAAAAGAAGTATAGTTCAGTTAGGTGGTGGTGGTACACGCCTTGAATCCCAGCACTTGTGAGGCAGGGACAGGTGGATCTCTATGAATTCGGGGCTAGCCTGGCATAAAAAAAGTACAGTTCATTCCATTTTTCTTTATGAGGTCTTGTGTGAACAGACCCAACACAAACCACCTATACAACGCATAATAGTACAAATTCCTACTGGTTAGTCAAGTTATGGCTGAACATTTACAGCTTGGAGGGAATGCACAATTCATAAAGATAACCAGGTAAAGAGCAACAAAGTTAATGCTTGTGGAAGAAATTGTTGAAAATAGACATAGACAAGTTTAGAGTGTAAGTAAGGGAGCTAAGAAGTAGTTTGATTGCAAAGTTTCGTATCGCATGCTACTCTAAGATGTAGATTTGCCTGCACTGACTCTGCAAATTTAAAGGATACTTGGTGTAGGACTGCATGAGGGTATTTGAATGTAGCTGGCTGAGTAGCTAAGAAGGGAAAGTGTGTAGAGGTTAGCCCTGTGGCCTGAGTATTCCCTGAGGCTCACTCATTGCTGCCAGTCCTTGACTTTTGGGAAGCATTCTGTTGAGTTCAACATGAGTTTCTAGAAATGACTTATGTGCCCTACAAATTATTTAATTTTTTGAGCAAGTTTTCTTCAAAGGAGACCACCAGACCCTGAGTTTCCTGTAAACGACTTGCTTTCTGCTGCTCTGAGCAGCCTGAAGCTGCTCTGCGTAGGAGACCCTGATGGCAGGGGAGTGGTTTCTGGTGGCCCTGCAGCTGAAAGATCCCGAGAGCTGGGGCGTAGTAGCCAGAGAGAGCCCTATTTAAGCTGACAATAAAGAGCGCATTCTTGAGAAATTCCAGGATGGCCTGTGTCTCTGTCTCTGTGTGTGTCTGTGTGCCTTTTTCAATCTCCAGCCCCTTGCCTAGCTCACAATTTCTGTAGTGCAGGGGTAGCTACAGGCATAGTACCGTAGTACACGTAGTACAGGCACGATAGGACCGTAGTACACATAGGACGGACGGTACAATATGGAGCTGAGACAAATTTATTCATTTTTCGTTTCTAACAGATTCCTCACGTGCTTTTTTGATCATTACGTATTCACTCATAGTTCATTTGTCAGTTCAGTCACTTGTTCAACATGGATGCAGTCTGAGCTATGTTCTGAGTCTATGCAAGATTAATACAATTATTTTCTCCCCAGATTTAAGTTGACCTAGAAGAAAAGGGTGCGGTCACTTAAATGCACCAATGTTAGAGGTGGTAACAGGTATGGGGTGTCGAAAGGAGGATGAGGGAGAAAGATGGGCTTCTGGGGTGTGGAGTTGGACAGGAAAGTACTTATGTAGAGCAAAGGGAAAAAGGGTTTCCAGGCAGAGAGAAAGATGGGACAAAGCCAAGCAGGTGCATTTGGCTTAGCACTGGACACCCCCTGAGTTTCATATTGCTGGAGAAGAGGGTGTTGTGGAATATTATTTTAACTAGGTACAAATGTGTTGTATTTGCTTATGCCTCAGAGTATTACTTTAACTGTGTTGCTTTTGTTTATGCTGCATTTATTTAACGATGGAAGGATGTGTGTTTAATGATGTAAAACTGTGTTGCATTTGTTTCACCTTGCCTGCCTAAGGCACCTGATAGGTCCAATAAAGAGCTGAATGGCCAATAGCTATGCAGAAAAAGGAGAGGCGGGGCTGGCAGGCAGAGTGAATAAGGAGGAAAAAAGAAATCTAGTCTCAGGAGAATAAAAGAAGAGAACTAGGAGAAAAAAGGAGACATTCTTGGGGCAAGAAGCCAGGCAGCCACCAGTCAGTCAGACTCAAGAAGCAGTGGAAGGAAGTTAAACTGAAAGAAAAGTAAAACTTTCTTTCTAGCAAAAGCTAGATAAAGGGAAACAGGTTAATTTAAGTTAAAAGAGCTAATCAAAAACCAAGCCTACGCTAGGCTGGCATTCAAAACTTATTAATAATAAGTCTCCATATCATGATTTGGGATCTGCTTGTTGGTCCAAAAGAAAAAGTCTGGTAAAAGAGGGCAGCGTGGGTGTTGGTGAAAACGTGTTCTGTGCCCTGCTTGTGGCTGTGGTTGCTATGTATTTGATAGGTGTCTGTGCCCTCCTCATGGCTGTGGTTGTTTTTACTCCGTGGACATCTGTTCTCTCCTTGTGGCTGTAGTTGTTATTCATACAATGGAAATTTCTCTTGCTTGATTTTCAGCAAAGTCACAGTTTTCCTTCATTTTTTCCCACTTTGCTCAACGATGTCTTGTTCCAGGATCAAGTTCAAGCACTCTATTGTGTTCATTAGACCATCTCTTTACTCTTTTTCAGTCGGTGACGATTCTCCTCTATTTCTTGTTCATGGCCTGAGTGCAAGCCCCTACAGAGCATCCTTTGATCTGGGCTGCTTTGACACTCTTTTGTGATGTTTGTGGAGTATAACAGTTGTGTTTTTTCATGGCTGGGATAAAATAACTAAGCAAAGAAACTTAAGGGAAGAAGGAATCGATTCGGCTCACAGTTTGAGAGTCCATCATGGCTTATCATGGCTGGGAGTGAGGCCCTGGCAGCATGCATGTGAAGACACTGTAGCCAGGAAGCCTCTCTTTCTCTCCCTCCCCCATCCTTCTCCCCCATCCCCTGCCTCTGTCCAGGAAACCTGAATGACTAGAGGTTGTAGTGAGGAACATAAGGGGGCTAGTTCACATATGGGTTGATTAGGAAGCAAAGGGAGGGAGATATTGACTTTCTTGCTTTTCTCTTTTTATTCAGTGTGGGACCTCATCACATGTCACCCACCCATGTTTAGTGTAGGTCTGACCTCATTCTTGCCTCTCTGGAAATGCACCTAATGGCACACTCGGAAGTGTGCCTCCAAGCCAGTCAGGTTGACGATGAAGACTAAGAGTCACAGGAGGAGACCTGCTCTTTCCGCCCCTGTGCTAGCCTTTACTTTATGATAACCTCAGCTACTTGCTTAGGGTTGAACTCAACAAATTTTTCCTTGTAGCTTCTTTACTTTTCCCCTCTCAATACTGCATTCTTCGGAAGCAAGTTACCAAATTCACACGCCAAGGCAGCAGAATTAAGCTTCACTTTCTAGAAGGGAATGTCAAAGCCTCCACAGCCATTAATTAATACATCTTATAGAGAGGATAATTTTAGGTAACACAAACATCTTGTTTCTCTTTACCATTTCATCTTTTAGTTTTAATATGCATCAGTAGACTTGCCCATAAGAGTCGTTACTAAGGTGTTCTGATGATGTCCTCTTCTCTCATTCTTATTGTAATTATTACCAGGGCCTCTCTCTAAGGCAGACTTGTTCCTTCTCCTCCACTTATTTATCCAGTTATTTATTTTTATACAAGTATAGACTCATAGATATTCATTGAATTGATTGTGTATTCTTTGAGTTATAACAATATTCGTGTTCTCAAGTTGTTTTGTCCTCCTGTGTTGCATGAACAAGCCCCTGTTATTATGTGTATATGTCTTGTGTGTGTGTGTGTGTGTGTGTGTGTGTGTGTGTGTGTGTGTGTTAGCACTTCCTTAATTTTTGCATTGCTTTTGACCCATGTGATATTATCCTCGCCTCAGTTCTGGAATGAGCTATTTCTCTAAAAAGCCGTGAGCTATTTATTGAAGAATGATACTTAAGATCTAATATCAGGGCACTGGGTGGACTTGCTCCTGCCATGCCATTGCCGCTAAGACTTTAAGAGAGGAATAATACAGGTGTAATTAGAGGTGGTTGATTGTTTGGCAAGAACTGAGGAGGTGTTGACATTGACTGGCAGCATGGGCAGGACGGTGGCTGAGGAATTTTAGTGGATTAGTCTACTCTGGGTCCTAATGCGTCATTTGTGGCCTATGACCTTTGGACACTATGCGCAACACCGGACAGGTCATTCAACCTTTCTTCATCTTAATTTTTTCACTATATGAAGTTAACAGCGCCTATTGAGGGAGTCAGTCAAGGCAAGTGTTGGAAGTCTGTGTGGCTTTAAATCACTGCCCCAGTGTGAGGAAACTGATTTTAATACTCTGCTCACTCTAGTCCTTTGGGTAGTGAAAATCCAAGAGCCTTAAAGGGACAAAGGAGCGTGGGGCCTCTGTGTGAGCAGGAAGAGAAGACCTAGAAACTGGCTAATGAACATGTAGTCAGCCCCAGTGACTGCAGGAGCTGGGCAGAGCCACAGAGAATGTTCCAGGCAAGAGTGAGCAGAGAAGGCGAGCAGGAGGGTGGGGAGCCTTGGCCCAGGATTTTTTACAGAGCTAGTCATCAAAGTTCCTGAGGGACTGGACCTGTCCCCGGGTGTGACTGTTTGAAGTTTGGGATTGGGAAAGACTGACGAGGAGGAGTGGTTATCCAGCTCATTTTAACCAGGGATAGTCTAGCTCCAGAAGTTCCGTGAGGAGCATCTAATGCCACTGGGGTAGCACTGGGGTAGGTTCTCTCTCTCTCTCTCTCTCTCTCTCTCCCCCTCTTTCTTTCTATGCTTTACATCAATGGAGAAAAAGAAAACAAAATACAACAAAACAGAAAGCACATGCCCCAGCTTGATCCCTACATGAAAAAGATGCCTGCATGTCCTTGCCACAACTGGTCTTGCTGTCAGTCAGCCAAGTGCCTCTTCTAAGACCCAAGGTGCCATCTTGGATACTTCAGGGGTAGATAGGTGTTGAGTGATAGTGTAGTTTGGATCTGGAATGTTCTGTAAAGGCTCATGTATTATTAAGCTTTGGTCCTCAGTGGTGGTGTTATTGAGGTGGTGGGTTAGGAAGTGGGGCCTAGATGGAGGACATAGTATACTGGGGATGTGTTTTGAAGGAAATACTGGGTTCCTAGAGCCTTCCTCTCCTTTTGCTTCCTGGTCACCATGAGGTGAGCAGCTTTGTTCTACAATGGTGTTTTGTCTCACCATAGTTCAGAAACAAGGAAGGCAAATAACCATGGACCAAAATCATAACCCAACACACATTTTCCCTCCTTTAAGTTCATTTATTGGTTTATTTGGCCACAGTCACGGAACTCTGGGGCCACAGGTAGCTTTGGTACTCTGTCCTACTGCTTTTGTTTCAAGTATTTCTGTGGAACAGGCTCGGGGCACACAGGGGGTTCTCTGGCTCCACTTCGTCTCTCACCCAGACAGAGCGCCTTTCTTCAGATCCTCACCTCCTTGGCTCGGTCCCCTGCGTGGCAGCTGAGAGGGTTAGGAGAAACAGAGATGGGAAATCCTAGCATTAAATTTCTATCCTTAAGAGAAAAACCTTCAAAATAGTTGCATCTCTCCAGGGTTTGCTCTAACAACTCTGTGGGTGAATTAGGCTAACAGAGATATTTCTGTCTTTTGTCATCTTAGTTCAGTGTGTGCAGCTTCCCAGAAAAGGAGGAGGGAAGGAAAATTTGTTATTTCTCAAGAATAATACATTATTTAATTATTATAGGTGGTCGTGTCTGCTATAAAATTTTTGTTAAACTTGTCATTTATAAACAACAATTTTTTTTTTCTCGCAGTTCTGAAAGCTGAGAAGTCCAAGACCCAGGCAGAGCAAGATGTGTGTCTGAGAGGGGCCCTTCTTTTCTCTGCCTTCCTGCCTGTCTCCCTCCCTCCCTCCCTTCCTCCCTCTCTCCATTGCTCCCCTCTCTTTCCCACCCCTTCCCACCCCTTCCCACCCCTCCCCCTCATTCCCTTCTTCCCTTCCTCCTTTCCTAGTATGTGTCAAAGCAAGGCTTCAAGTCAGCTCAGCCTGACTCCAAAGCATATGCTGTGTTTAATATGTGGACAGAATTAAATTAAAAGTGCTAATGCCTTTAAGAAAAGACTCTGTAGTGCATGTTCATTTTCAGTATCACCACTGTCTGAGAGGGTGGTGGATGAGTGGGTGTCACTGAGAGAAGAGATGTGCCTTTGAGAAAGAGATGGGCTGTGACACATGTGACAGAATCCAGGGCAGGTCTGACTGAGGAAGGAGCTTTGCATGTCACATGGTGTGATTTCTAAGTCTGCTTCCTTTCTTTGTGAGGCCCCAGCTGTTTCCACAGCTGCAGCGTTCCTTAGCTCTCCCAACTGTAAAGTCTTCTATGGAATGTAGGGACTTCTTGTATATCATGGGTAACTGTGCTTGCAAATGAAAAGGTAATAAGTAGAGGAAAGTCCCTATGTGGGCTCAATCATTTTGTTCTCACCTGGTACCAGTACCAGACTGCTTGCCTCCATGAAAGTCAAGGAAGTCCTGAGCTGTTTAACTCGTGACCTTCTGCTCCATTTTTTTGATACAGTTTAAATCATCCACTCAGTATTTTTTTTTGACAAATGTCAGATGTCATTCTTTTTTCTAGTAGCAATTCTTATATCTTGAAAGTAAAATATAATTCTGTCACTCTCTCCCTTTCCTTCTTCTAGCCCTCTTATGTACGCCTTTGCTCTTTCAAATTCATGCCCTCTTTTTCTTTAATTGTTGTTACACACACACCTCTAACTATATAAATACAACCTTTCAGTCTGGGTAACGTTACTTGAATGTATGTTATTATAAGCCTGACCATTTGGTGTTGGATAACCAACTGGTGTACTCTTCCCTGGGGAAGACTATTCCCCCCCACAGCATACTTTTGTTGCTGGTAGTTCTTCTGTAGTTGGGGCGCTGGGAGATTGCCCCCTTTTATAGCATGTCTGTCTGTTGTTGTAATCTTTCTTCGGGTCTTCCTAGGCAGTCGTGTTGCTGAGACTTGATGGTACAGTTTCCCTGCTATTTCTAGGTGGCACAGTCTCACAGCAGGCGTGCTGTTCCTCTGGCTCTTGCAAGCTTTCTGCTCTCTCTTGTTGGTGCTCCTGAGCAATAGGTGCAGGAGCTATGTTGTAGATGGATTGACTGGGGCTGGGCATCACATGATCACTTTGTTCTCTGGGTCTTGATCAGTTGTGACTTTGTGTAATTCTCTTCATCTGTTGCAAAAAATGTTTCTTTGATGAGGGGTGAGAGTTGCATTTCTCTGTGGGTATAACGATGAATATTTAGAATGCAATTAGGAACTGTGCCAGTTCAGTAAAGTGACAGTTGTAGGTTCTCCTCCCAGACCTCACTAGCCCCAGGTAGTTGGCTAGGTTTCTAGTACCTGGCATGATTTCTTGCTGTTGAACAGGCCTTAAATCCAATTAGAGGGCTATTGGTTACCTACAATATGTGTGCCATGATTGCACTAGTAGCTTACTGTGCCGTGCTGGCTGGTGTTGTGGTTTATAGGTGTCATACTTGGGTAGGACTGTTAGCTGCTTCCTTCCCTTAGCAGCTGGAATGGCACCAAATGCTATTCTTTTTTTTTATTTTTTATCTTTTTCTCTTCTTTTTCTGAGTCTGTATAGTAATGATCTGTTGGCATTTTGGTCTTTCAGACGATGTTCCAGATTGTGCATTTACCACAAGCAGCAAGAATTTGAGATAAGTATAATGCACAAAAATTAGTATTATAAACTCTGTTGATATGTAACAAACCAACCAAAACTTATTTGGCTTCATCTGCATAGACTTACGCTCAGCTGGAGGATTCTTGCTTGAGGTGACTCATGTATGTGAAGTCAAGCATAGTGGAGATGAGATGGGGGTCATTTGAAAACTTGTCTGGATAGAAAACCCAAAGCTTTCTTCATGGTCATGCTGGCATGTCAGCTCAGAGGCGTCCTCATTTTCTCTCTCTCTCACTCTCCCTTCTCCTTGCCTTTGTCTTTATTTATTTCTTTCAAAAGATTTATTTTATTTTTTAAATTATGTGTGTATATGTATACATAGCTATATGGGAATATGTGCACTTGAGTGCAGGTGCCTAAGGAGGGCCAGAGGCATCAGATCCCCTGGAGCGGAGTTCCAGGCTGTGGTGAGCTGGCTAACACGGGTGCTGGGAACTGGATTCGGTCCTCTGCAAAAGCAGTGCGTTCCTCAACTATGAGTCATCTTTCCAGTCCTACTTTCTTTCTCTTTATAGGCCTCTCCTGTTCTCACAGTAGAGTTGGCTGTTACACAGTGACTGGCCTCTCCCAGAGTAAGATCTGCAAACGTGCTTGTAACAAGTTTGGAAGTCATATTGAGTAACCTCTGCTGCATTCTCTTGGTCACAATTTCTCTGTGAAATGGGACTGCATAAGGTCATGAATACCTAATGATGTCATTTACTGGAGAGAGACGGCCTTTGGAGGCTAATAACCTTACAATAAAAACCCATGTACAAAATTCATATACTTCCACAAGCAAAATGTAGACCTCTCCACAAAAATTTCTCCTCTGTCAAAGTTTGTCTCCTTGTGGCAGCAGGGTTGGTGCTCTGGTTAGCTGTTGCTGCATAATAAAGTACCTCAAAACTTAATGTATCAAAGTAATTCATCATTCTGTTACCACGGTCCTGGGGGTTGCCTGGGATCTGCTGGGCAGCTCTTCTTGTAATACTGGTTCAGGTTATAGTCACCCAGCGCTTGGCACGAATGGAAGGTTCAGAATAGCTCACTCTGTGGCTGGTAGTTGGTATTTACAGTCCAGGTCTTTGGCATAGGCCAAGAAGCACCTGTAACCCTTCTCCGCTCCCTGGGTAATTGAGTATTGGTTTAGACTCTATCTTCACTAGTTAGAAAGAGGCAAATCCAGTTGGTGGACACGTGATGTTTCCTTCTCAGAAACAACAGATTGTAATTAGTGGCGAAAGCTCCAGGGCACCTGGGAATGGAGATGATGTCATGTAACGCCTCCACCCACTCAGCTCTCACTAGCTCCTTTAGTAACTACCATTGGCAGACATCTTTTCTTTCTCTTATACACTCTTGACTGGTCATTCACGGTGAAAAAGATGCCCTTGGGTGGAAGCTGTGTTTTCACAAGGAAAACTTATTAATGATCAGCCATTAAGCCATATGACAGCCATGGGTGCCAGTGTTCCCAAAATCCATCCAATATCTCTGAACCTTGCATGCTCTGTTACAACAAGTTCATCATTAACCCAGGAGGGCTCCTTGCCAAGTATGGTGGGACCTGAAGACAGACCAAGAGCAGTCCCTGACTGTGTTTGGAAACTACTGCAGGCTGTGAGAGAGATGCAAACTCTGCCTTAGAGGAGGTCAGAGAGCAGAGACATCTGTCTAGTCCCGTGAGCTGGCTTTGATTCTCTCAGCTCTGCACAATTTGTGAAGTTTCACACTCAGATCTGCCCACCTGAAAAATGAGAGAAACACAGCTTCTGTAGATGTACAACTGGGAAGCAATGAGAATCTGTGTCCAGATATCTGAAACTTTAAAGTTCTGTGTTTGTGGTGTCCAACACACTTTTAACCGTACAAGTGCATGGGGTATGGGGGACAGATGAAGTGACTTAGTTCTGTGTGCATGTGTGAGTGTCTGCCACACTCCAAATGATGCCTAAGGGGGTAATAAAAAGAAGGCCTGCCCAGCACTGGGGAGTCAGAGGCAGGTGGATTCAGTGGCTTAGAGGCCAGCCTGATCTACAAAGTTACAGAGAATCATCTGCTGGAAACACCAAGCCCTTTCCCAGCGGCGATCGCTGGACTCCTGTCTCACACCGGGGCAGGTACCAGCGAGTCCTTTGTAGCCTTGTGGCACTGCTGCCTTTAGCTCATATTGGCATGTATTGTGCGAGCAGCCTGGCAGCTGACGACTTCCCAGGAGTGGAGCTTGTGAGGATGTTGAGAAATGAAATCGCTGTTTAATGAGAATCGGTGAGATGAAGTCCACAGACGGATCATTCGGAGGGCTTGTCGGAGGCACGGTGTTCCGCTCATCGTATAGCACACCTTACTGTGGGCTCAAACTGCATTCTTGGAAAATTTAGCCCAGCATGACTAGATTTCCTTAGAATAGCATCATTAATGTAATGTGCTGTTCAACAAGCCTGCTGCATAAAAGGTTACCATGTAATTTTTATCATTACAAGTCTCCAGTGCTTGGAGAACTTCCCTCAGAACCGTGCAAGGTGACACTTCCTCTGTACACAGTTGTCTCAGAGCGGGCTCTTGAGGCCATGGTTTTCAGTCTCACACCCGGGTTACTGTTTAGGTCTGTGTTTTGTTTCTTTAGGGAAGTTATTTTTATAAATAAGTTTTTTTTAAAAATAGAAACACATACTTGTGGCATTTTTCTAGAGCACTTAATTGTTGATGTTTTCTGTCCCCTCCTTCTCCCTTTTTTAAAAAAATCTGGGCGGGATGTTGGAGTAAGTATAGAGTTCAGAGTTAGAGTCTGAATCCCAACTCATCATAGGCAAGTTACACACTTGTTTTTTAGTGAATTTCTTACACTTAACTGAAAGTGGTGCCACAATACACAAGCTGTTTACAACCATCAGTACATATGCTTGTTTCTAAGCAAAAACCCTTCCCTTGAAACTGGGGCTCATTAGCAGCCTGGGCAGACATGGAACTCACTGGGCTCCAGCTAGTGTGTTCGGAGTATGTATGTGCATAAGCATGCCTGGCTTAAGCACTAAAGTTTAAATAGAATAGACAGGACTTGAGAGGAGGTAGGTTCAAAGCAGAAAACATGCTGCCTCTTCAGTTATAAGTATTCAATAATCAGCTCTAGCAATTATTATTGTCAATAAAAATATGTGAAAAACTGTTCTTGGCCTTAACTAGATCTTTCTTTGGAAATCTCACTTGACTTTGGTTCGTCTGTATCCATAAAGTGACTCTTCTCAGAAGATCCACTAGGCAGTGCTGATTTCAGGACCATGAGTTTCTTTCTTTCTTTTTTTTTTTTTAATTTATTTATTGTGTGCAGTATTCTGCCTACATGCATGCCTGTAGGCCAGAAAAAGGCACCAGATCTCATTATAGATGGTTGTAAGCCACCATGTGGTTGTTGGTAATTGAACTCAGGACCTTTAGGGGAGCAGGCGGTGCTCTTAACGGCTGAGCCATCTCTCCAGCCCAGGACCATGAGTTTCTATGCACAGTGAAAAATTAAAACACGAATGAAACACACCTCTTAGAAGAGGCTGCTGTGTTTGTATGTGTGTGCACAAATAGATCTTTTCAACAATGAAAAGTATCTTGTCATCGGCAGCTCATTTCACGAGATGACGACATAGGGACACAATAAAGAGCACCTAACAAAGCGGCTCTGCCAAGGCGGAGCCCCGCGGTCCCATGAAGGCGCTCATGGCTGTCCATGTGACTCGCTGCAGGACACCAGACAGCAAAATAGCTGGCTACAACATGCATGTATTATTCAAAAACAATGTTGAGTGTCTTGAAAAAGAGAAGCCTTCTAGAATTTCTAGTCACAGAGAGTTTAGGCTGAAAGTATCTGCTGCAATTTTCCTGAAAAAGAATTTTATATTGGACTAAAAAAAATTGGCTGAGTGAGGGAGGACTTCTCAGGATGAATCTCTTCCAGGATCCCTCTTGCTTTGTTTTTGCCTGGGGCGTTATTTTCTGTTTGCCAAGACCAGCTGCTTCCTCGCTGGCCAGGCTTCCATTTAGCGGCCCAGGGCTGCCTCTCTGAAGTGGGGGAATTTGCCCCTCTGAGCTTGGACAGGGCAGCTGCGTGTCCCCAGGCTGGGCGAGGAGGGGTGAGCTGCCCTGAGGCCGGGATGGATGCGTTGTTTTCTCAGCGCTTTCACCAGCATCGTTTCTCGAGTCTTCCACCAATGTGACCCCTTGCCAGCCTTGCCTGAGTTTCTCGGCTCTGCAGCCTCTGGGACCCAGGCCCGGAGACAAAGAGGGTTGGCTCAGCTTTAGATGCCAGCCAGCTATTTTCCTTCCACATGGTCTCTGGGAACAGTTACTAATCATATCAGACCCTGAGATGATTTAAGCCTTTCCTATCTGCTAGGCATGAGATCTGTTGCTGGCACACAGACAAATCCCAAACTACCTCCACAGGATAACATACACAATTTTAAATTTTAGCATAAAATGTACCATTAATCAACCATCAACAAGTACTCATTCATTTATCGCGTGCTGTGCTCGGCAGTGTGCAAGAGACAGAGAAGAAAGCTTGGCCCTGCTCACAAAACCTGGCCCTGAGCATTGTGGGTAATTCTGTTCCTCTGTCCCACGTGAAGAGCCTCCTTAATCATGACTTTTTGTCCTGGTTGGGTTGTATCTTGAGAAATTCATCTGTCAAAATCCTGGTTAGTAGTACTAAATAAAGATGAGATTTTATGTATAAATAAACAGGGTATTTCAGGTGACATTATTTGAGAGGTGTGTCATCCTAAAAGAGAGTGGCCTTTGTTATGGTTTGGCTATAGTTTCTCGCTCAAGGGTTCATGGCTGGAAACTTGGTCCCCAGTGTAGCAATGTTGAGGTGGGAGGTCTTTAGGCCACTGGGGACATTGCTTCCAGAAGGAACTGAAGTTGTTCTCGTGGTAGGATTATTCTAAGCGAGGGACTGCACTCTTTTCGTATGGGCTTCCTGTCTCACCATAAGGCTGGCCTCCTGCTTCAGTACTGTTATGATTCCACCCACTGTGTGGCAGACAGGACTGCTCTCCACCAGAGCTAGCGCTATGTTATTTGGACTTTCAGGCTTCAGAGATATGAGCTAAATGAAACTCCTTGCTTTATAAAACACTCAACCTCTGATATTTTGCTACAGTAATGGAAATGGAATAATTCAGCATAACTGAAAATCTTATAAAATGGAAATTTGGGTGGGGAGAAAGGGAGAGGAGACAGAGGAAGAGGAGGAACAGTCAGAGTAGGGGAAGGCCATATGAATACTGGAGTTTTGCCACAAACCAAGGAACCCTCAAAGACACAAGGTAGTCATGCACCAGCTCCGTGAAGCATCACACCCGTAGGCAGGAGCACATCCTGCTGATACCTACTCTAAGACTCCTGGGCTCCTGAACTAGGGAGGAATTTTCTATCCTTGAAGCCACTCCTGCTGTAGAACTCTGCTGCGACAACCTCAGCAGACGGACACAACAGTGAGGTTCATGTCCATCCTTTTAGACTGGGGAAAGCGTGACTCACTACTGACTCAAGTATACAACCTTAGCAGATGTCGCCACTAAGGGATGCCTTCAAGGCTACTTTACCTGGGGTGGGAGGTCCCACCCTGTCTGTGCACAGCCCTGTCTTAGTTCCTCGTGGGCTTGTCATTATGTAACACAGTTTCTCTTATGGTACTCAAAGGTCTGAGTTTTTAAATGTATCTCTTTTGTATACCAGAGCTTCTGCTTCGAAGGCTCTCGCCTAATTCCCGCTTGGCACACAGTAGATAGCAGAAAGCTTTTTTTCTTTTTCCAAAAGAAATAAATAATAACTTAAAACTCTCATTTGGGAATACAAACTTTTGAGAGGTTTCAGAACTGCATTTCTGGGAATTCCTGCTTCTTTCTCCCCTCTGTTTCTCTTCATTCTACCCTCTTCTTTTTCTCTCCCTCTCTTTTTGAGCCGAGTGAAAGTACTTGACTCTCTTCATGGACCCAGGCTCTGCTGTGGGTGAGGTGGCTTTGTCCACTCCCATTCTTGAGGTGTCTCTGAGTTGTGGAAGAAAGGAGGTCAGCGGTGGGCCTTCCTATTCCATGTCTCCCAGGAGGAAAGGAGGCAGAAGGGTCTCTAAGCCTGGCTGAGCTTGAAGCCTCAAGAGTTCTGAATTAGGGTCCAGGGGAGAAGAGGGCTCTCTCAGATTTGCATCTCAAGAGGGGGTTTGAGACTTAACAACAAAGGTCAGGGCTAATGGGTGGCCACTTTAAATAGTCAGATCCCAGTAAGAAAGACCTCCACAAACTTCAAAATCACAGTGGAGCCCAAAAGGGGCTCACAAAATCATTTGGTCACAGGATGACCATGGGCTGTGGTTGTGCTCACCAGTGAGCAAAATGCACAGCCTGGGCAGCGGATGGAGGAGAATCCTGGGGAAACCCTTCAGCTACACACTTGTGGGTAACAGGCTCAACGGCAGGAATGGAGGTGGGGGAAACATAATGGCCGATGATATAGTCGGGATCTGGTTTATGGATGGTTTATATCTCACCCGCTTTCCAGAAGGGCTTGAGGGAGGTTGAGCAGTGGAAGGTGAAGGATGAGTGATAATGCTGCCTCCTCAGACAGGAGTGATGAGGAAAGAGAGGGGTCCCTGTTATGTTTTTTTAAAAGAAAGAAAAAGGGCCAGCAGCTTGCTGCAGCTTGCTGCAGGTCCCCAGACCACGCGGTCTCTGCTGCGGGTGGGCGGCCAGACCACGCGGCTAGTCTCTGGGTCCCCATATGGGCTGTGCGGCAGTATGGATGGACAAAAGAGAGCCGGATAGGCACGCCATGCAAGCAGAGTTAAACATTTATTAGATGGGTGATGGAGGGAAAAGGAGAGAAGATAAAGAGATAGAGAGAGACAGAGGGGGGGGAGAGGGAAGAGAAGCAGCTGCTGCTCCCGTGAGAGCAGAAGAGGAAGAGAGCGAGAATTGGGGTCAGAGGCTGGAAGCTGGGAGTGGGTGTGGCCTGTCTCTTAAGGGCACAGAGTATTTGGTCAATAAGAGGCCAAATACTACAGTCCCCATCTTAGGCAGGAAGGGCTGGGAGGAGATAGTCCTGAGCAGACGGTGACGTGTTTGGTTTTGGATTTGTTCCTCTTGAGGTGATGAAGGGACATTCAAGTAGAGAAACTATTAGCTGATTTTAAACACATTACTTAGAGGATTTTATCTTTTGTAAGCAGGGTGCCTGAAAAATAAATCTGTGTGATTAGCACATGAACAGATTTGAAAACTGCGAAGTAGGAGACAGTGGCTTCTCAGTGTAATATCTGTGTTGCAAATGAAGTGTAATTTTGATAGTCACTAATGTGTGCTGGAGCAGGGAGCAGGCTCCATCTGTAAAGTGATTGCCATTCAAGCAAAGACCCAAGTCCAATCCCTAGGGCTGGTGTAAAGGGTCTAGTGTGATGGCTCACACTTGTAGTCTGAGTGCTGGGAATTTAGGGAAGGTGATTCTTGGGACTCACTGGCCACTCAGCTTAACCTAGCTGGTGAGCCGAAGGTCCCAGTTAGATATCCTTCCTCAAAAATCAAGGCAGGGGCTGGGGAGATTGTTCAGTGGGTAAGGAACTTGCCACACAAGGGTAAGGCCCAAACCCAACACTCATATACATGTCAGGCAGGCATGGTGGGCTCTCTGTAATCTCAGCACACAGGAGGTGAACATAGAGGATTCCCAGAGCAAGCTGGATAGCTAGACTAGCAGAATTACTGAGTTCTGGGCTCAGTAAGAGACCTTACCTCAAAAACTAAGGTGGGAAATGGGGGGGGAGAGGGGTACACACACACACACACAGAGGGGGGAGAGGAGAGAAAGGAGTCTAACCTTTAGATTCCATGTATACATTCATGCCCATACACACATGTCCATATACATACAAGCAAACATATGCATGTGCAAAACACATGTATACACAAAATTTCAAGGTGAATAGTTCCTGAGGAACAGCTCCTGAGACATACACACAAATGCAAACATGCACAAACCCACACACAAATACCACTCCCCCAAATGAGTGTGTATATACACACACACACACACACACACACACACACACACACACCCAATTTTCCACATTTGTTTCTAGGGTTGTGAAACAAGCAAGTTGCTGAAAGTTTGCTTTCCTGGGTCCTGGGAGAACCTTTTGGTGTCCTGTCTTTGCGCTGAGCATCACTCCAGTCCAGTTCAGTGGCGGGCACTTCCACTCATCCTCATGTGATGTCTCCCTTGTTTGTGTCTTGGGTAACAGAAATGCATCCTGGCAAGACTCACCCTTCTGCTGTGACAGATTGCTACACCACAGGGCCCATTCAAGCAACTTTCCTTCTGCCTGCCTTCATTCTGAGAGCAGCTTTTAGTGTCCTCCTTGGAAAAGCACATGAAATGATGTGTGGTATCCAGGGCCAGAGCTCAGGAAATGAGCACCAAGTTAGGACTTAGAAGCAAAATAAAGGGGTTATAGCCACAAGAAGTTTCTGAGGTTGCTGATGTGTAAAAACGTCTAATTGGTAGGTATGGTCTGCTTGAAGACCAAGAAGAGAAAAGGCTTTGATTTATGAATTCTCCCTAGCGTGTGTTCTTCCATGGAGTCTAAGACAAGGCTCTATTTGTATTTTATATATGTTTTAGAATTTAGAATATGCCCAAATCACAACAATATTTAAAAGTTCCTATCTATCTACCTTCCTTCCTTCCTTCCTCTTCTGGTTATGTCTTTCAAAAAAGAGTTTTGTTTTTGTTTATGTGTATATGCAAATGTCTATGTGAATAAATGCAGGTGCCAAAAGATGCCAAAGAAAGTGCTCGATCCCCTGGGACTGAAGTTAAAGGTGACTCAGTTGACATGGGTGTGGGGACAGAATTCGGGTCCTTTGGAGGAACAGGTAATGTCTGAGAGCTGAATTGTCTCTCCAGCCCCTGACTATCTTGTTGGCATCTCTCTAGCCCATGCTTTTTGGAATTCATTCTATGTAAGTCATGCTCACCCCAAATCCACAGTGATCCTATTATGTCAGCCTCTGGGTGCTGAGACTGAGGTTGTGAGCTACCATACTCAATTGACTGGTTTTTCTTTAACCTAAGGCTTTATAGGCTTAAATGCAGTCTTAAAAATATTCCCAATTAAAACATTCAAGTATAAAATATAGCCTCACTAATAAAGGCTGCTATTTTCTTCCACCTTGGTGCCTTTCTCTAACCTGTGAATAGTTTGGCACAGAGATTTCTGTACCCTTGTCTGGATATTTAATATATGTCCGCAACGTGCTACTCAGACAGTCACATTGTGTAGAGGCCATTTCTCCAGGAGGGCACTCTAGTTTGATGAGGAGGTGTCCCCCACAAGGCTCAGGTCACAAACACAGCAATGTTCGGAGGTGATCCTGGAGGCTTTGACTCAAACAGTTCACTAATCCATGGATGTAATCATAATTTAGTGACATTACCAGAAAGTGGAGTTTAAGGGGAGGAAACAGGCTATTGGGGTGTGTCTATGAAAAGCTTATACCAGTCTAGGTCCCTTCTTCATTTCTCTGCTTCCTGGCCGATGTCAGTGGATCAATTTCCCCCACAAAGCCTTCTCTCTTCATGTTTCAGCCTTGCCTCCAGCCCATCCCAATGGAACCAGAGGATCACAGACCCATCCTTCTGAAATCAAACCCAAGCAAAGTTTCCCTCTTTTTCCTGCTCAGAGACATAGTCTCACTGTGTAGGCCAGTCTGAATGGGAAGTCATGATCTACCATCATAGCATCCTGAGATCTGGTGACATATGCCACTGCTGTGGCTGGCAATCTTTTTTTTCCAGCTGTTTCTGAAGTTTTTGCCCAGTGATTAAAAAATGACCAACACAGAAGGTTTCTATCACATCCCAATCTAAATTAGCACCTTTCTATATACTTTGTACTTATCAGTATTTTTGGTTACATCTTAATATCATTTATTTTCATGGGTGAGAAATCCATGTCCTCATCCCTACAACCCATGCAAACATCTCATTTATAGCTAAATAGATGAAATATGATAGGATTACCTTGAGTTTCGGGGAGAACCCTGGGTTATTCTCCAGGTCCTGGCTAATCATTCAAATCCTTAGAAGTGATGTCTTCTCTTTGTGGACAAGGCAGAAGATGAGAGAAGCATAGGTGAGAGTAGATTTACCCACCACTAATGGCTTTGAAGGTGGGTGAAGTAGATACCAGAAAAAGAATGCAGGTGGCCACTGAAAGTGGGAATGGTCCTCTGTGATAGCTAGTGAGGAAATAAGGTCCTCACTCCCACAACCACAGGGGGCTGAATTCTAGAAAGCGTTCAAAGGACTAAGGAAACTGCTCTTTCCCTAGAGCCACAGAAAGGATGCCGCCATCCTAGTGAGAATAGGAATTTAGGCTGGCCTTTGTATGTGTAGACTTGTGGGTTAGTAAATTGTCCTGTTCAAGCCACTGAAGTTGTGGTAAATTGTTATGGCAAAGGTAGAAATCTAAGACATCCCTTAGTTGTTTAGGGCTTCTGTTGATTTGTTGTTTGCCTACCTAATGGACAGTGAACTTCAGGAGAGACAGATATTGTCTCTTTGGCTGACTACACCATCATTTAGCAGAACTGTTCCTGTATGTGGCGGTTATGAATTATGTTGCTGCTGAGGCAATAAAGGGATGAAGTGAACACATTTATTCGTGGTGTCAAGTTATACATATTAGTTGATGACCTAATTGTATGTCAGTTCTTACTGGTCTAACAATCTTTTAAACCACTGGAGTACCTTCAACCCACAATTTGTATGTACAGTTATTTTAGCTCGCCAATAATTATTTTTAAACTAGTGTTGTATCAACAGACATATGGGCTGCTTTTAGTTTCCTTTCCTGCATCTCCTATCACATGTTTACTTACTTTTAGTATTCGTTTATCTATCTATCACCTATCTATCGATCGATCGTCTATCTATGTGTGTGTGTGCTCGGGCACGTGTGTGTTCCGAATGCACCATGGCCTATGTGTGGAGGTCAGAGAACCTCTTGTGGGCGTCAGTTGTTAGGTTTAATAACAAGTGCCCTTCCCTGCTGCATTGATTTTGTTTTGTCAACTCCAGTCAACTTGTAGGAGGGAACCTCAACTGAGGAATTGTCTCCATCAGACTGGGCACTGGTCATGTCTGTCGGACGTTTTCTTGATTAATGATTGACATGGACGGTCCAGCTCCCTGTAGGCTGCGCTGCTCTTGGGCAAGTGATTGTGGGCTATGTAAGTAAAGTATCTGCGCACACCGTGGAAGAAGCCAGGAGGCAGCGTTTCTCCGTCTGTGCTTTTCTGAAACAGCGCTGTGCTGTCTTCTCGAGTCTCATTCATGCTCTGCGTCACCTCCTGTAATGGATCCGCTCACTTCCTGGGTTTTCTTGAAATTCATCGATATTTTGTAAGATCTTTTGAATTCTTCATCTGGTATTTATTTCATCTACTTTGGAATCAGTTCTAGAGACTTTCAAATTTTGTATTGGGATGGATATGACTTCTACCTTTATATGAGACCCTGGATAGGATAGTGGAAAGGGGTGGGGGGGAGACCACAGTGGGCCAGCACTGAAGCTTCCTTCTCATTTTGTTTTAACAAATGGAGTCTCTGCATCTCTCCAACTCTCTCTCTGTCCAGAATTAAACTTGAGTGTTTGCTCTTCACCCACCTCAGGGGGAACTGCTGGACAGCACCGCTGGCTCCTAATCTGCCTATTTATATACGTTTTATGTTTAGCTCTGGAATTTCCTTGAGATTTATGTTTGTACAGGGAATCATGGAGGAATCCAAGTACGTGACATGCATTTCCTACACCTTGGTCTTTTTCTGCCAATGTACAGCACTTGCTTAACTCTATATCTGAAACTCGTGCATATGCTGAGGAGGCATTTCTATTTGTTTTGTTCTATTTTTCCTGCCAAACATTCTTATAAATACCACACCGTTTTATCTTTTGTAATTGTGTGATATACTTAAAATTTAGTAGCACAAACTCATGTTCTCTGTTCTTTGAATTTTCATATTTTTCTACTTCCCCTCCTCTCTCTGCCTTTCTTCTCTCACTGTTTCTTGCTCCCTTCTTTCCCTTTCTCTCTCCATTATGTCCTTCGCTTCATTCTTTCTCACTTTCTCCTTCCTCCCCTCCCTCCCTCTCCTCCTCCCTTGCTTTCCCCGTCCCTCCCTTCCTTTCACCCTCCCTTTTTTCTTCTCTTTTCCTCCCTCTCCCCTTTCCTCCTTCCCTCCCTATTCTCCCCTCCCTTTCCTCTCTCTGTCTCCTGCTGCTGCTGCTGTTCAAGAATTCTGCACTCAAGCTGAGCTTGAACTCAACACTCCTCCCTTCACCTCTTGAGCTTAAAGTCACATACCATTACACTCTGCTTTCAGATTAAAAAACAAACCAAGTCCTTTGCTATATGAATTTACAATCATGCAGAGTTTATTCTGATGGGTTTTAACACGCAACTCCATTTGAATACATCTATTACACACACACTATTGAGTCTTTTAAGCAATTCATAATTAATTGAAGCATTTAGTTCTCATTGTAAGATCTTTGCTCATGAACTTTTCTAAGGGGATGGTATTAAAAGGTGAAGATGCTTTTGTGTTTTGTATATAATTCTTGTATCTGGCTATCTTATTTATCTCTCTGCTTTATTATAACAGTTTTCAATTTGATTATTTACATTTCTGGGCAAATAGGTTGCACCATTCACAAATAGAGACAATTTCATCTCTTTCCATTTTCCCATCTCGTTTCTGTGACTTCTTGTCTTGGGTAGGACCTACTATAAGATTGTGGCACTGGGGGAAAGATTTCTTGCCCGTTCCTTGATTTTAGCAGGGGAAACTTTTCTTCTTTAGAGTCAGTGTGGTGAATTTGAAGCGATTCCTGTCTTCCTCAGGGAAGCAGACCCTGACATACAGCATGGGGAGAAGGGGGCCAGACAGCTCTGTTGCTGAGTACCCTGTGGATAAAGGGTGGGAGAATGAAGGCATAAAGTACAAGAAAAACACAATGCAAAAGGAAGACTGCAGAGAGCGAACTGAGAACAAAACCAAACCAGACGAGATTCAAATTCAATCCCAGGCAGCAATGGTGGTGGACATGTGGCTGGGCTGCTCCCTGCCTCACGGATGGAGAAATGGCACATGTAGCAGGACAAAAGCAATCAGTGGGCAGGTGTTGGGGAGCATGATCATGGAGGGCTCCTTCACAGTGTCAGAGCTTTCTCAGCAATCTTCTAGAACCTGTGCTGGTCCAAGGGAGGCGGTACCTCTCTCAAGTCATGTGTGATGTTGGTGTGGCATGGACATTTCCTCGCCAGTTGAGTTTAGGATTGCATATGCAGGTTATTCTCCAGAACTTGAACTTTTCAGTATGAGTCTGTAGATTCCATCAGGTCCCACAGCCCCCACCATGACACAGAGCATTTAATAGGATATTTGATTCTTGCCACTAATGACAACTTGGAAGGATCTGGAATCATCTAGGAGTCACTTTCAGCAGAATACCAGAATACCCTGCCTCATCACAGGCTCCAAAACAAGGTCACCATGCAATCTTTAAAAAGTATGAGTCAAAATATATTTTTACTGCTTTTAAGTTGATGTCTCAGGTATTTTTTTTTTACAGTGACAGAGATATAACAAGCACAGATCAAATACAAAGTATTTCCATCCATCCATCCATCCATCCATCCATCCATCCATCCATCCATCCATCCACCTAATCTCATCAAATACAGGATTACCATCAGATGCTAACTTTGGAGAGAGTCGGGTATCACGCTGAGGTTCTGCTCCTTACCAAACCATCCCCTCTGTCACACTTATTGCCGCCTGGCTAGGACGATCTGCCCCAATGAAAGTCAGTCCTTAGCCTTCTGAAACTTTAAATGCTTATCTCCTTTACCTCAAAGCATTTGCACTGTGAAGTATAGGAAACCTCTCAACTTACAACGCCAAGGCATTCTCAGATTCAGATGCACTGGTTTTCTTTTTGCTTTGAGAATTGTCTAAATAAGTTGTCCCTTTTTAAGTATCTTAAATCGCTAAATGTTCTAAATGTTTGAGCCAACTGACAGTCTCTTAAGAGGGATGGTGGGAGGGGCAATCTGGCTGGAGTGGCAAGCAGGAAGAGGGGGCTTAGAGATCTTAGGACAGCTGTTTAGTGGGTGCTGTCCCGTGAACAAGATTGACAGGGCCACCCTGGCCCCTTCACCTTAACTGAGAATAAGAAGTTCTGAGGCAACAGGTTATTGAATCATGAAGCACACATCCCATTTTGTCATTAGGCAATTGGCTCTTTTAGCACCTGCCCTGTCAACATGTAGGTCACTGTGTTTAGTTTTTGGTGACATGTTTCCCTCCACACATATCCTGGGTCAGAAGGCAGAGGCAGGTAGATGGTCTTAGCTGCCCATATAACTTTCCCTTTCGGAGGGCTGCTTCACTTCCTGACAGCTCTGACAGCTCCTCACATAAATCAGCAATAAACTCTCTTGTGTTAGCAGACAGCGAAAGCTTTAAATCATCTCCTGTGAAGTTGGTTATGTTGCTCAATCTCTAATGCTTTATCGCTTCTTTTTAGCCTTCTCTTTGGCGAGGCAAGGATATCTATATTAGGCAAATGAAAAATGAACTGCACTCTTATCCTCTTGCTAATACAGCTGGTGCTTTTCCAAAACCATACACTGCCGTTGACAAATAACTGTAATAATCGCAAGCCCAGCTCTAATTTCTTGGACCATATTTTTTTCAAGCATTCATCTTTCAGCTATGAAGATGGACAGAATTGATTGTTTTGGAAAAAAAATGTCTAGGGCTTATAATGCTTTCTCATTTGGAGTCTGAAGTACACAGTTGAGGGCTGTTCTTACTGCTTCTGTATTCTGGTGCCTCAGTTTCCTTTTGTACAACATGTATTACCCCCGGACTGGCATTGATTCAGTAACAGAGTGGCAGCCAATCTTTTAAAGGAAGAACTCTGTGGCTTGCTGTTACTTTTCTTGTTTGTTTGTGGCAGGGTCTCTTATGACTATTGGCCTCCAGGCGTCTGCTTAGCTCAGGATGACCTTGAACTTCTAAATCCTCCTGCCTGCACCTTTATGAGGCCAGGATTGCAGGCACAAGCCCTCCTGCTTGCTTTTTCAGTGCCTGGGGGAATCACACCCAGGGCTTCTGGCAAGCTAGGCAAACACTCTCCCAACTGAGCTAAATCCCCAGTCCCGATATTTACTTTGAAATTGAGAACATGTACGCTTTCCTTTCAGAAGACATCTTTGAGAATTTAAGAATTCAAAATTATACCTAGAAATAAAACAGAGAGTTTCCCCCAAAGGACCTCCCCAAGAGAACCACTTTGGCTCTAACACAAACTGCTTATTGCTATAAGCAAATACCTTAGAAAGAGATGAACTAGGAAAGCTAGAGGAGGAATGAGGCTGCTTACAGGCAGAAGGGGCCTGTTAGTTCTTGTTCTAGATCCCAAAGAAGCCACTTAGCTGTTGTCATGCAGCTGAATCTGAGAAAAAGGTGCAATTTGTTTCAGAAGATGCTTTGTTTTCTTCTCGCTTCTCTCTCTCTCTCCTCTCTCTCTCTCTCCCCTCTCTCTCTCTCTCTCTCTCTCTCTCTCTCTCTCTCTCTCTCGTGTGTGTGTGTGTGTGTGTGTGTGTGTGCGTGTGCCTGATATAGGCCAGAGGTCAACCATAGGTATCATTTCTTAGGAGCTGTCCACCACCTTGTCTTTCCAGGACCCTAGGCTAGCCTGACTGGCCAGCAAGCCTCAGGGTCCTGCTGTCTCCTCTTCTCCTCTGCCTCTCTGCCTCCCCAGGGCTTTTTTTTTTAAGTTGGTGTAAGTGTAAAAATCTGGTCCTCATAATTGTGTGACAAGCAATTAACAACCGAATTGTCTTTCTCTTTTTGCAGAATGCTTTCTTATCTTAGGTACGCCACCGCTTGGGGGCTGATGCCCTGCTGGAGTTCCCAGTTTTCCCTGGATGCTTTACCTAAGGAAGGGCTTGAACACTGGATTTCATTCAACCCCTCTTTCTATCAGAATCAACACCATTTCATGACTTTCCTTCAGTGCTGGGAGCATGTCCACCTGGTGAGGGAATGCTGCTAGCAAGTGGGAAACACACTAGACAACCCTTCTTGGTTTCAGAGCCCTCCCGACCCAATTCCCAAATGGTATTTCCAACAGACAGGGAAGTCAAGTCATGGAGGCCTTCTGGTTTCCATGAGGACATGGGACTCCAGACACATCTGAGAACAAAGAGAACAAAAGTAGCCAGGAGCTTGTGCAACTAATTTTCAATATATGGTCTTTTTTATTGCATGTGTCTAAAGAAAGGGCCTAAGCCAAGGATGGGCAAATCTAGCCTGCTGCAAATTTTCCAGAAATGACTGACCTAAAGGCTGCAGTACTGAAGAAGCCCTGAACTAGATAGGGCAATGAACTCATAAATGGGTAAAGGGAAGAATTATGATATGACTTGTCTATCTCCCTGGATCCAAGGCTGCTTCCATGTGTTCTTACTGGGACTTGGATCTCTGGATCTGACAAGACATCTGTCCTTCATTAGCTGTGTTTCATTAGGCTTATAATGTGATTTAAACAGACCCCTCTAAGCTGAAAAACGGGGACTACTGAGATTCCCAAGCTCATGGTCTGGCCTTGCGGGATGCTCACAAAATGTCTCCATGAAGTCATGAATGTCATGGGGCCTGGAAGACAGATCTCAAGCCAGAATGAAGTCAGACATTTTTGTCTCCAGTTAAGATTTTAAAAAGAGAGAGGCCCTGTAAGTCTGAGAGCATCTCTCCAGAGAAAAAGCAGAATTTGGCTGCAAGACCCGCAGGGCTCTGCTAATTCCAGTGGTTTGGGTCCTCCCCTCCAGCCTTCCTCGCCCTGCTTTGAAGGGAGCACACTGTATGCGTTTCCGGGCTGGGGGAGGATGAGGAGCACTGTGGCAGTTTGGTGGGCCTGCAACAGGAAGCAGGAAGCGGCCACTTTTTGAGTGTTCCCTCCAGCAATGATTAAAGTAAAAGCAGGTAGTCAGTCATGTGACGGGGCTGAAATGTATAAACGGAGTATCACACTGCTCTGAGAGTAGTTGCTATGGTAACCCAGACAGAGATGGAACAGCAGTAAAGGAGAGCTGCCCTGAAAGCAAATGGTATTGATTAAATGAGATTTTCTTGGGGGGTGGAGGGAAAGGGACTGTAGTGGTGAGAATGGCGATAGGAGGCAGGTGAACCCAGGGTAATGACCGCGTGGAGAGTCTGGTTGGGTTGGATATCGACAGATCTCGTCAGGATCCCTCATAGTAGTGGGAAGTAACATGATCATCTGACAGGCTACTGTTTCTGGGATGGACTTCTTGATTTCAATGCCATATAGTAAATCCATTGTTTCATAAGAAAACCTTAGAGATTGAAGGTGGGCAGTATTGCTTGCCTTGCGTTAAAAACTCTAACATTAGAAGCAGAAGTATCACCCCACTGGGTTTATTGACTACATGCACCCAGTCCCTGGTTATTTCTAACTGGGTCCCTTGTTCTGTCTTCAGTTGTTCAAGCTACCATTGTAGAGCTTGCTATTTGGTTTAGGACACAGAGTCTTTATGTCTAGTGGAGAATCCTCAGTCATTGTGAACTTGCCGCATGACAACCTAGCTGCACAATTTTACCCTTAATTCTATCTTGAAGAGACATTCTAGTCCACTACTCAGGATCATTGTGGGAAGGGACTTACGTGTAGACATAAGGCAGCCTAGAAATAGAAGCTTCTCGAATGCAAGCCTATGGGTGACACTATCAAGACCACCAAGGGGCAGGAGAGGTGGCCAGGGTACAGAGCATAGACTACTGTTATAGAGGGCCTGAGTTTGGTCCCATGTTAGGTGACTCACAACCACCATCTAACTGCAGCTGTAGAGATCTGACTCCCTCTTCTGGCCTCTGAGGGGAACTGCACTCATGTGTGTATCCCCCACATATACAGATAAGACTCTCTCTGTGCGTGTGTGCTGACCATAGAGAAGAAGACAGAAGTATGACCCGAAGGAGAAAAGAAGAAAGTAGGGCCTACAAAGGGAATATAGCCTTTGCTATCTGACCTGGTGAGATCTGAGAATAGCTAGATCCCAGGACTTTGGGAGCTGCCATCTGTGTGTTCAAGTCTGTCATCTCTGTGGAGGACTTTCAGACTTTCTTTTAAGAAAGAAAGCTTTTTTGTTGTTGTTGATCTAAAATTTGTTATCCTTTCTGTGCCCTTGACATCACTGTGAGCAGGTTGAAAATGACTTCCTGAAATAACCGCTGTCTTCCTCTGAGACTCGTGACCTTCCCTTTGTCCCCTCACCTTCCTTTTATTCCCCCCCCCAGCAATACGATGCAGCCCTCTGCCAGCAGATCTGTTACTAAAGGAATTCATGCATCTTGCATCTTGAGGATGCATTATTTATGCTTGGACAAATCGCATCAGGTGAAACCCAGCAAGTCCCCGGCACTGCAGAAAAGGAACAAAGGCTGGTTCGACAGGAAAGCGATGGATGAGACAAATTATAACAGCTGGGAGTTTCCTGTAAGTAAGATGACATAAAAACCAGAAATGTTAAAATTGTGTGCGCAGACAGCGACTGTGTACGTCTGTGGTAAGGCAGATTACACATGGCGCTGGGAGAAAGCCATTCTAATTGTGGCTTCCATCAAGTTGCAGTGATGCAACTCTTTGAATTTCCCAACAAAAGAGGCCAGCTTGCTGGTCACCAAATTACTTTCAAGCAAAACCCCAAGCTTGTGCTCATGATTTCCAAGATGGACTAGAAAGGGTACATTTTTCAAATAAGGCCAGTAGTCAGGTCTGACTGCACAGTGGGAACAGTAAAATGCAACTTGGGAGAATATGCTAGAAGGGTCTGGGGGAGGGGAAGAAAACCCTTTGGGATAGGTGTGGCGGAATGCCTCCTGTCAGCTCTCCTGAAAGGGGATGCTTGGGTAGTTTGCCAGGACACACAGAGCCATTTACCCTTCTGTGTGTGTCTTGCAGACTGCATGATTGGAGATAGATAAATATCAGGTTTATTTCTGATGGATTAGAAAAGGCCATGAGTGCACAATCATTTAGCTGCGCAGCTCCATGGCTGTGCTGACTCCCAGTGGTCACCAATGACACATGACCTGCTGGAGGGCTGCTGAGGCCCTGCACTTTCCTGTAGGGCTAAGGCAGGAGGGATTTGTCTGCAATGGTAGGCAACAGTGGGAATTTTATGATGTCAACCTGCTTGTGCATAAGCACTTCATTAAATAAGAATTCTTATGGAATCTTGAAAGTAATTATGTTTTTAAATATGAGAGTTGGGGATATGTTGGAGAAAAGTGTCAGAGATTTCTTGGTGTGTGTATGTCTGTGCACTAACACAAGATTGTGCCTCGTGTGCACACAGATCTCTTGTGGTTTTGTGCAATATTGTCCAGGTTTTCTATCTGGAGTGCATTTTTGTTTTCACAAGTCAATAGCAAACATGTAAGTATGCAATTATGTTTTCATAATCCTGGTTAAAAACTATTGAAATTATCCTGTTAGAGGCACTCAAAGAGTTTGTTGACTGTTTTTTGATGTGTACCGGAGCTCCCTGCATGACCACATCAAATGATTTTCTCCACAATGAAGTGAGGGAAAAAAACCCTTTGTCGTGCACATTCTTACTTAGAATACACGTACTTTAATCCGTATTGTGTTAATTAATCTGCATCAGCACAAGCCCATGGTCATGAAATCGAATGCTGATTGTCTTCTCATATTGCTTTTCATTTCATATATATGTGTGTGTATCTGCATATATTTACACATATATATATGTGTGTGTATATATGGATTTGTGTGTATGCATGTTTATCTGTGTGCACATGTGCATGTATGCTTGTGTGTCTGTGTGTTTGATGTGTGTGTTATATGTGTATGTGTGTATCTATTACTTCATAGTATCTGATCTGTCTTCTCCAGTAGTCGTTTAGTCTTTAGAACCATCAGTGCCTGTTTTTGACATTCTGTAAAAGAACTGTGAGATGAAGATTTAACTTTAGAATTTAATTTTATGACAGGAATCTCATGTGTATTTTCTTCCTTCTCTCATGTACATTCTTTGAATGATGGAGGGGTTCTGGGCCATTTCATGTGATGAAACATGAACATGGTCTCCAGCTTTAGCTCTTCTTCCTGGGCCTTATGAACAAGAGGCCAGGGCTCTTGGGGATGGGCCAAACACAGACACCCTTGGTTCTCCTATTCCACACATTGGCTTATCCCAGGGAAAGAAGGCAGTACTTGAGGGCTGAAAGTGCATTCCCTAAAATGGACACACAGCTGGATGTGTCTTCTAATAGTATCCTTCAGTTTCCATGCTTGAGTCTGCTCAGGATTTGGGGCTCGTCTGTTGCCTTTAGAGTCCTGTCCCTTGCTTTTGGAGACCGTGACCTTGAATCAACGGGCAGCTAATAGGCAAGGTCTGCCTATAAGAGGTGTAATGAAAGTGTGGAGGTGAAACATGAGTTCTGTGTTAGGAATAAAGTGGTGATCAGTCCCAACTAGATGCCAAAGCATCAAAGTTTTCAAACTTTAAAGTAAGAGATAAAGACCCATCTATTCGCTCAACAGTCACTGAGATACTGGTTTGTGTTTTGCTTTGCTTTGTTTTTATTTCCAGGCAGAGGGTAATCCTGAAGGGTAATGGTAAATAAGCCCAAGAACACTGAGGTGTGTTTTCTCTCCTGGGTAGGAAAGTTGCATAGCAAGAGTGCAATACATTACGAGTATTGACGTGGTAGATATTTGTGCAGAAGATGACTGGAGATGGAAGAATAAATTCATAGATGTCTAAGAAAAGGCCCTTCCCAGAGTATCTCAAGGCATAGGTTGTATCTTTCCCAGTAGAATCCTTTCGAGACAAAGGGGTGTATAAATATTAGAAGTGCGAGGAGGCAGAGTGTAAGAGAACATGTTGAGAAATTCTGCTACTGCATTTGAACTTGTGGGGTGGCAAGAGGGAGGCAATCACATCAGAAAGGCAAAGGGCCAGGGTGTGACATGTCTACAGGCTGCACTCAGAAGTCTGGGTTTCCCTTCCAGGGCAAACATGAAGGTGGGGAATGACATGATGGGATTTGTGCTTTGGAAAGCGAAGTCTCTTGGCTTGGAGATGATAAAGGGACAAGAGGGAGAGGCGGCACTCTCTCCAGAGGATCAGAGAGACCCCAACATAAGGGTGACTACACAGGTGATAAGTGTGGAAAAGTCAGTCACTTCTGCCCCTGCCCAAATCAAAAATGCCAGAGTGCAAAACCTCTGGCTTCCATGGACCACCACTGTAGCCCGCCAGACTTCCACTCCTTTCTTCATTGTGTGTCTTGTGGTGGAACACAGCTCACTCTAGTCTGTCTATTCAGTATTGCTGGCACTACCTCTGGGAAGCCTTGCTTTCTCTTGTTCAAACTCAAACAGGACAATGAATACCCATAGTGGAACAGTCACCAGAATATGTGAAACTTGGTTGTGATCTTTCTGATGGTGGGATTGTTCCTCACAATACATCAAAGTGGCCTCCAGCCACTGGGCACCTTCTGAATATCCTTTAAAATGATAAATTTGGCAGGATAATTGCCATTTCATCAACCAAAAGAAATTAAGAGTGCCTGCCATTCTAGAGTTATGGCTAGAAGATGCCTCTGTTGTCTGTTGATTCTCTACCTCTGAATGGCAGCGGCAGAATGCAAGCTCATGCTGGCCTGAAGATTCTGGGTGACTTATTTACATCCGTATAGATCAGTCGGGGGTGGGGATAGGACTCCAAAGTTTGTTGTCATCTTGAAGTTATTATGCATATATGCAGATATAAGTATATATTCTCAGAATGTGTATGTGGAGGAGATGGAGTAGTAGACTCCAGGTTCATTCCCTTGGACTGCCATATACTTATCCACGTTCATTCCAGTTGTAGAATCACAGACGCTGAACTATTGTTTGCTCTGCCCTTTAAGCACACTGAAGGCTGTGTAATTCGGGAAGTGTAATAGGTGTCCAGTGAGTAGGGTGGAGGCTGAATTCCTTTTTCTTCCGTTCTACATGTTGTTTCCGTTGGTTCATTCCTTAATCTCCCTGGCTATTAAAGGTATTGCCTACCATTTCAGTTTTGACCACAAAGATGCTTCTAGGGTCTGGAATACTTTCCCTATCCTGAGACACAAGGTTTTTTTTTGTCTCCATGTGTCTCTTGTAGAATCCTCAGGGCAATGGAGAGCTGGAAATTGCATTAGACTATGTTCTGACTTGAATCTGCCACAAAGAGCTTGGTGACATTTGTGATATCCCCCTGACCTTCAGCACTGTTTTCTTTTCCCATGACCCAGAATTTTTGGATTGGAATCCTAATTGTTCTTTCACCTAAGTAACAGCTTGTTTTCACTAGGATCACTGCTTTAGGAACATTTATCCACTGTCAGTCTCTATGAAAGCCCTCTTCTGGGCAAGATGGGAAATACCAAAAAGAATGAAGGCATACGAAAATAAACAAGCAATAAGCTAGATTTCGACAGCTTATTGTTCTGCATAGATACTTTTCTTCTGGTATTTCGAGGCAGTAGATCTTCATTTTTCTTAATAACCAACTTCCTTTCATAATAAAAGGTGATGCAGCTTTGTGGCTAGAATTCAAAGGGAGTTGAAAAGTCATTCTGTTGGACCATGTCGAATACAAAATGGCAATCCAATTTTCGGGCTTTTCTCAAATACTTTCAGAAGAAGGAATTTATTGCTCTTGAAGAAATCTCAACATTTCATAATTATAATGTTTTTTCTTGCATTAAAACAGAAGCTACATCTCTGACATTTCTTTTTAAAATTTCTCTATGTACTCATGCCTTGCCCTGACAAGCATTTTCAGGGCACCTCCTGTGCAAGGCATAATGTCAGACCTAGAGCTTGAGCCTGGCCTAGCGGGTTTTACTAGAGAGATGAACAATTAGCCAGAGCGTTACAGTGCATGTCGACACCTCCCCCATACAACAGTAGAACTACAGATGCTTGAGAAACTCACGAAGGAAGCTGTCAGCTCCTCACTTGAGTGATCTGAGAGCTTCCTCACGCATCCTAGCTCAAGTTTGTGAGACCCAACAGTAATTTTAACATCTCATGGTTGTCTTGGATACATTTCCCTCTAGTCCATTTTTTCCTAAGCTAAGGATAGAACAGTCCTTTCCATTTTCATGCATAGGTCTTGTAGGTATGCCTCTAACAACTCCTAATTTCTCATGAAATCACTTTCTTAGGAAAGGAATGAGCTGGTTTGGCTGAACATCATTTTAGAGAGCCCACGTTGGTTCCTGTGACAATTGCTTTTCTTTCAAAGTGCTCGCCCACCATCTACGCACTTTGCCTGACCATCAGTTTTATTAGAAAGTGTTTGTTACTTAAGAAGTACAGTTTCTTACCCATTTGCAGCTCGCTGGTCTCTCTGGTTCCACGGGATTATTCAAGAATTACTGACAGTGGCTCTCCAACTGTATTTGCAAATTCTTTCTCCTGAGGGCAATTACCTGAGCCAAGACACAGTTCTCCTATCATCTCCACTCTCTTAGTCTTGATGCCTTAATTGTGTTTACTCTTCCCTTTGCTGCTTGATGATCACCCTCCTTGGTGAAGATGATTATAAAGCCAAGGCAGTTTGCTTTATACCTCCTGATGCTATTGCACCATCTTTCTGAATAAGACAGCATTCTTTTATTTTATTCTCACCTCTTTGTTTCAAACATAGCATAGAAAGTTTTGTTTGGAATCAGGCTCTTGACTCTTGATGTGCAGTAGAAGCTTGACCCCTGCCTCCAGCTAAGTGCTGGATGGTCCCACGTGCCTCACCTGAGTTATAAATGACTTTTTGTTACGCTAAGCTCAGCTCATGGTCTCTGTGCCTTCTTTTAAATGCTTCTTTGTCTTTTCTTCCTCCTCATGGTATAACTTTGGTGATGTAACTGTCCCTTCTTCATTCATTTGCTTAAATAAATTGAACTTATTGGAAGATATTCCAAGTAGGCACCATGCCTCCTTGTACCATTTCTCCTATGGTAGTTTTACTCAAACATATATAATTAGATCTTCATTTTTGGTCCTCCAAGAATTCATAGAACACATTTATTTTATATTTCTATCTATCTATCTATCTATCTATCTATCTATCTATCTATCTATCTATCTCTATCATCTATATATCTAATCTTTGTATGTATCTATATATATCTACCTCTGTGTCTGTGTATTTAACTATCATTTATCCATAATCTATTCATCTATCTGTAGTAGTTTAAATGTAATTGGCCCTCATAATTCCGTAACCCCATAATCTCATAAGGAGTGGCGCTATTAGGAGGTGTAGCTTTGTTGGAGTGGGTGTGGTCTTGTTGGAGGAAGTGTGTCACTGTGGTAGCAGGCCTTGAGGGCTCCTATGCCCAGTGTGTCAGTTGTTTTCCTGTTGCCTGAAGATGTAGCAGTTTCAGCTCCAGCACCACCTCTGCCTGCGTACCACCATGCTCCCTGCAATGATGATAATTGACTGAACCTCTGAACTGTACATGAGCCCCCTCAATGAAATGTTTTCTTTATAAGAGTTGCTATGGTCTCAAACTAACTATAACTATCTATCTTTCTTTCTTTCTTTCTTTCTTTCTTTCTTTCTTCCTTTCTTTCTTTCTTCCTAACTATCTATAATCTATCTATCCTATCTATCTTTCTATCTATCTATCTATCTATCTATCTATCTATCTATCTATCTATCATCTATCTATCTATCTATCTATCTATCTATCTATCTATCTACCTACCTACCTATTTATCTATCTGTCTCTAATCTATCTATCTATCTATCTATCTATCTATCTATCTATCTATCTCTAATCTATCTATCTATCTATCTATCTATCTATCTATCTATCTCTCGATGAACTCTTGGAACTCTTGGATGAACTTTTATGACTCAAAGAGAAAGAGAATCAACATTTATCGAGTACTTCGTATATTCCAGGCCTAATTGTACTACATTACAATTTTTTGTAATAAGTTTTTGCCCACTTTCTCAACATTCACGGAGCTATTTCAATGGTTCATATGAGTACTTGGAGACTCAATATATTAGCCAAAGTAGTAAAGAATAAAGCTGAGACTTGAGTCTGAATCTATGAGTCTGTCTTTCTCCAAAGTTCCTAGTCTACAACAGGCTAATTACTCCCACTCACTTGCCCATCTCCATTTTCTTTTATGTTCCTCAGAATATATATTGCTACTGTTTCTGTAGAAAATAAGAATTAATCCTCCTTGGTAGGTACATGGAGTGCCTACCAAGAGTGTTATTGCTTCTTCCACAGTTCATATTATTCTGCTCAGCAATATCTTGACATAAAATCTGGCTTTCCATGGATCCTCATGAACTTTCCTTAGGTAGATTTTGTGGTACAGGTAGATGGTCACCACACTGTGTAAAGGAGATTATGGAAGAAAGCAACTTGTCCTTGGCACTTAC
>PVIU01019000.1:0-37559 GCA_004026605.1 Ondatra zibethicus | reverse complement strand
GAAGCTTCTGTAAAGCAAAAGACACTGTCATTAAGACAAAAAGGCATCCTACTGAATGGGAGAAGATCTTCACTGATCCCACATCAGACAAAGGTCTGATCTCCAAAATATACAAAGAACTCAAGAAACTAGACATTAAAATTCTAAATACCCCAATTAAAAAATGGGGTAAGGATCTGAATAGAGAATTCTCAACAGAAGAAGTTCGAATGGCCAAAAGATACTTAAGGTCATGTTCAACTTCCTTAGCAATCAGGGAAATGCAAATCAAAACAACGTTGAGATACCATCTTACACCTGTCAGAATGGCCAAAATCAAAAACACCAACGATTGTCTATGCTGGAGAGGATGTGGAGTAAGGGGAACTCTCATCCATTGCTGGTGGGAATGCAAACTTGTGCAACCTCTTTGGAAATCAGTGTGGCGGTTTCTCAGGAAATTGGGAATCAACCTACCCCTGGGGATTATTTTAAATCTGTAGATTGCCTTTTGTAAGGTAGTTTTTACCATGTTAATCCTATTGCTCTGTGAACATGGGAGATATTTTTATCTTCTGCTATTTTCTCCAGTTTCTTTTTTCAAAGTCTTGAGGTTATATAGACATACAAATCTTTATCTTTCTTGGTTAGAGTTAACCCAAAATATTTTATATTATTATATTATTGTGGGAAAGGTGTTATTTCCATGATTTTTTTTTTTTAGCCATTTGTCATTTGTATATAGGAGGGATACTGTTTTATTTCAGTTAATATTGTATTCAGGCACTGAATGTTGTAGGCATTCTCTGGTAGAATTTTTGGAGTTGTTTGTGTATATTATCACATCATCTGTGAATAGAAATACTTCTTCATTTCCAATTTGTATCCCCTTGATATCCTTCAGTTATTATATTGCTCTAGCTATACTTTAAGTACTATATTGAATAGGTATGGAGCATTGTCTTGGTTCTGGTTCTGGTTTTGGGGGAATTGCTTTCAGTTTCTTTCCATTTTATTTGAAGTTGGCTATTGGTTTCTTGTAAATTACCTTTATTGTGTTTAGGGATGTCCCTTGTATCCATAATCTCACTAACATTTTTACAATGAAGGGGTACTAGATTTTATCAAAGGCTTTTTCTTCATCTAATGAAATAATCACACATTTTTTTCTTTTAAGTTGTTCATGTGGTGGGTTACGTTGACAAATTTTCATATGTTGAACCACCCTTGAATCTCTAGAATGAAGCTTACTTTATCATGGCTGATGATTTTTCCTTTGATAAGTATGAAGTTTCCTTCTCCATCTTATTTTGATTAATTTTGGTTGGAAGTCTATTTTATTAGACATTAAAATAGCTACACCAACTTGCTTCTTGAGTTCATTTGCTTGGAAAATCTTTCCCCAACAGTTTTCTCTGAGATGTCTACTTATGAAGTTGACTTCTGTATATTGTATGCAGCAGAAGGATAGATCCTGTTTTCACATCCATTCTGTTAGCATATGTTTTATTATGGGAAAATTGAGTCCATTAGAATTGAGGGATATTAACGACAAATGCTAATTACTGTTATTATATTTTTGTTATTGGTGTTGGTAGTAGTGTGTGTGTGTGTATGTTTTCCTTCTTTGTGTTTTGCTGGTGTCAGATTATTTATTGCCTCTATTTTTGTGGGTGATGGGTGTACTTTACTTCTTTGGGTGTGATTTTCTCTTCTAGTACCTTTTGTAGGATTTTATTTGTAGATTTGTTATTGTGTAAATTTTACTTTGTCGTGGAATATATTATTTTTTCCATCTATGGTGATTGAAATTTTTGCTGGGAATAGTAGTCTGGGATGGCATCTGTGATCTCTTAGAGTTTACAGGACATCTGTGCAGACCCTTCTGGTTTTTAAAGTCTCCATTGAGAAGTAGGATATAATTATAATGGGTCTACCTTTATATGTTGCATTGCAACTTTTAATATTATTTCATTGTTCTGTATGTTTAGTGTTTAGATTATTATTTGACATGTAACAAGAAGACTTTCTTTTCTGGCCCTGCTTATTTGGTGTTCTGTATGATTTTATAGGCATGTCTTTCTTTAGGTTAGAAAAATTTTCTTCTCTGATCTTTTAAAAATATTTTCTGGGCCTTAAAGTTGGGATGCTCCTTCTATTCCTATCACTCTTAGATTTGGTCTTTTCATGGTATCCTGGGTTTCTTGGATGTTTTGTGTGAGAAATATTTTAGATTTAACATTTTCTTTGACCAGTGACTTCTATCATATCTTCAACATCTGTGATTTCTTCTTCCATCTTGTATTCTGTTGTTAATGTTTAAAAATTCCTGTTCTCTTGTCTAGATTTTCCATTTCCAGAATTCCCTAATTTTCTGTTTTCTTTATTGATTCTATTTTTATTTTAAGGTCTTGAAAAGTTTTATTCAATCTCTTCAATTTTATTGGTTTTCATTCTAGTATTTTCTTTTTTTCCTTTTATTTCTTTAAGGATTTTATTCTCCTCTAAGGAGCTCTATTATCTTCATGAAGTTGATCTTAAAGGTCATATTCTTGTACTTTAGTTGTGTGGAATAGTCATGAATTATTGTAGTAGAATACCTGAGATTTGGGGGTGAATTATTACCCTGGCTGGTTTTGATTATATTCTCACACTAGCCGTTTAGGTGTCTGTGTTAGGGGTAATTATAGGTCTGAGTTTGTCTTTGTTGGATGGGTATTTTGTTCCTTTGTTTCTGTTTTTTCTTCGGTCTTTTTGTATTTGTGGCCTGTAGTTATGGCAGTAGGTATGAATTCTGGACAAGAAAAGTGTCTCTTTGTGAATCGGGGTGGAGGGTGGAGATGGGGTGGGGCAAGGTGATATGAAAGAGAGTCGGGATTGAGGATATTGTCCTGTTGTGGGGGGGGGGCGATGAGAGACTGGAGAAAGTTCATAGGTGGGCCATGGATCTGGAGTTCTGGCTGCTGGTATGGACTCTGGTCCATCAGTGAGTCACTCCCTGATTTCACTGTTCTTCCTGCTGGCGTGGCCTGTACCTGTTCTTTTGAGTGACATGGCCTGCACCTGTGCAAGGGACATCTGCCCAAGATGAGAGTGGGGACATGACAGTGGAGGTGTGTGGGGGCAGGAAGGGTTGGCAGTGAGTTGTGCCTTTGGGATTTTAGCTGAGGACATGGGTGGGTTCTGAGGGGCTGAGAGAGTTAAGGGGGCAGGTGAACCTCTTACCTGTTCTTCTGACTTGCGTGGCCTTCTGGATTTTCTTAATTTTTATAGTAAATATTTATTTATCTCTTGAAAAACACTTATTTATTGTGTGTGTGTGTGTGTGTGTGTGTGTGTGTGAGCTGCTTCTTTCCTTCCACAATCTGGGTCTTTGTATCAAATTAAAATCATTAGAATTGGAAAGGAAGTTAAAGATAAAACATCTTCTAGCCTTGGTTTGTTTGTTTTGTTCATTGCCAGTTTGCTTTGTTTTGCATGTTACAGTGTTTGTAAATTCTACTCATAGCAGTAGTCTTGTGCTTACAAATCTAGCACATATGATATCCCCAAAGATGAATACATAATTATGCATGGGTGACAGACGAACTAATGGAGTAAAAGTTTGCAAGGATAAGGCAAGTAGTAAACAGAACAATTCCTGGTTAAAAGGACTAGAGATGATGACGACAGTGTAGCCAAACACCTGAAATGAAGGATGAGAAGGCAAGCAGATGGATATTATGAATACAGGGAACTCCTCTTGGAGGCAGCACTATTGTTAAGGAAAACATGAATATGGCAGTAATTGGGCAGGATAAAAATACCTTTCCTTTTCCTTCTCTGAAAAATAGATAAAATGTTAAACATTTTAAAATGCTATTGGGATTATGTAATTTAAAATGAGTAACGACTTAAAAGAAAAATTTGTATACGGAAGTAAAATTCAGGCAGAATTTACAGAGGTGGAGAGGGATCTAAGGAAGAAACGATTTCCTAAAGGGAAGGGGACTTTCGCTTCCTTTGTGGCAATGCGTAGAAGGAAAGCACAGAGTCTGAGAGGGTGTAGAGAGCAAGAGTAGGCTTGGTAGCAGAGGTAAGGGCTGTTTCCTGTAAGGTATAAAAATGTCCGGGTTAACACCAGTGGAACATTTGAAAGAAAAATTGGTAAAGAGCAGTTTCAGAGTGTGAAAGAACAGAGGGGAAAATTTGTTCAGGTCAACGTCTAGTGAGCACTACCAACTTGTTCTGAATATCAGTGTAACTGGATATTAGAATATACATTTTAATCAATGGAAATAAGACAGCACCTATTTGGAAATCTAAAATATAAAACAAATTATAACTTAGGACTGTATTAAAATACTATTTAATATGTATTAAAATAGTACCTTATATAAAATTCAATGATAAACATTGATGAGCATCTCAATGCCTGTCCTTTTAGTCCAAGAACCTTATAGATTCCTTGAAAGGTACTTATACTTGGAATATTAAATTTAAAGGATTGAATCTTTCTTTATATACTAATATAAACCTGTATACTTTTAAGGTCAATGATACATTGATAATTTATAATATTATCTTGCATTGCAGTTTAACTGAATAAGATGATTAGGCATCTTTTCCAAATCGTCTTGACTGCTTGATTTAAATAAACTGCTTCATCACTGGAATCTGCCTGCCATAACTTGATCTGTTGTTTTCCAATTAGCAAAGCCCTGCAGCTTCACTACAAAATGGCTATGTAATACATCTTAGGCCTTAACAAGGAACTTTTTGATGTATTTCAATTATGATGAAGAAAGCAGTGTCTTAATTAAGGAAACATTCCATTTTGAGGCTGTTTAAAGTGCGATTAAAGTTTATGGTTGAAAGGCTCCTGTTAAGATGGGTGTCCCCTCTGTAGTTAGGAGAAGTGATGTGGGAAGCTTAAGCTAGGGCCTTGAGAAACAACTCAGACAGATGTGGAGAGCTATTGCAGCTGAAGACTGCTAGGAGGCCAACTACACCACACTTGGTATTTAAGCATAGTTCCATCAGCAATATTGAAATATATTCAAATATGTGTAAAGATATATCTCTGTATAAAATTATATATAAAAACATATGTGTATATATAAATTACATATATATTAAAAAGATTTAGGAAGGAGAGAAAATTTCCTTTGAAATTAAGGGAATTTAAATAGCAGAATTTGGTGTGACAAAAGTTCACTGATATGGCAACCATGTCGGTGTTCAGAAAAGAAAATTAATCCTATATGTAGTTTGCTGAACTCTAAAGAATTAAATTTATTTGATATCACCGTGTAGCCTTGGCTTTTCTGGGCCTCACTCTGTAGACCAGGCCAGCCTTTGCAGAGAAATTCTGTCTCAAAACACCAAAACAAAAAAGAATTAATATGAATTATTTGAGACCTAAAGCAAAGAGACAAGGTATTCCATCAGGGTTAATTTTATCAAATGCTTCCGACTGGTAAGGTGCAATACAGTTATAGTTCACTGAGTTTCCCTATTTTGCTCCTGTAAAGGAATGTTATGATATGATCTAATTTCTGAGCTAACAGATCTTATCATACATTACCATGCAGTTGTCACACTAAAGAAAAACTCTTAGGATGCAAACATCATGTTGACAGTCTTAAAGGTGATACACTTCAAACTCATTTTATGTCTAGAGGATTGCAGCTTGTCTGAGGCTGTTCATTTGTTTCCTGGTTGCTGAGACCAGAATTAATTACACAGAAACCGTATTATTAGAACACTGCTTGGCTTATTAGCTCATGCTTCTTATTGGCTACCTCTTATATCTTAAATTAACTCATGTCTGTTAATCTGTGTATCACCATGTGGTTGTGGCCTACTGGTATGTTTCCATATAGCATCTAGCATCTGTCTCCTGTGGAGGCTACATGACTTCTCCCTGACTCCACATATTCTCCCTATATATCTTCCAGCCTGACTATATTCTGTCCTGCTATAGGCCAAAGCAGATTCTTTTATTAACTAATGGTTGTAAAACATATTCATAGCATGCAGAGGGAAATCCCACATCATCTCCCCTTTTCTGTGTAAATAAGAGGGAAGGTTTTAACTTTAACATAGCAAGGTTACATACAACAAAACAACTATCAACCAAGAATTACAGTTATAATATTTAGTCCATTTACATTTGGCAAATTAAGGAAAATACTCTATCATTTATTATATTTTTGTGAGTCTAAAGTTTTATATCTAATTTATCTTTTATAATTATAACTACCTTTCTTCAACTCCATCAAGGACTTCAGAAGGATATAACATTACCTAAATAAGCAGGAAGTGCATTGTAAGCAACTTCCAAAACATTGGAATTTACATAGACATCTTGCTGCCTTGACAGTCACCAAAAGTTTTTCTGTATCATTGGAGCATCCATCTTCAGCCTACAGGCCAATAGTATGTGGCAGACTTTACCATGAAGCAAGAAGTTTGAAGGACAGTTCCACATATATTGGCAGTTTGTCAGTCACTTTCTTCTGTGTCCTGCAGAATGTCTGGTAGACTCTTTCATGAAGCAGGAACCCTGTAGGACTGTTTCATCTTTAGGCAAGTTCACCAGTCATTTTTCTGTAGGTCCTCCATGTCCAGTTCATACAACATAATATTAAGCTGTCCAGGCAAGAGAAGTTTCTTGCCCAAAAGGCTAACAAACTCCACAAGTAGCATCGTTCATGCCCATCATTCTCTTGAAGTAGATTGGTGCTGCTAGGAACAGATGTGTCTCATTGTCATGAAAAGTCCTAAACACTTAAAACATTTTAAATGTCATATTCTGTTAGGCTTTGAAATATTTGAAGATCTATCTAACTGAAATGTATTTCTATATATCTAGAAAGCCTAACTACCATGACTACAAGCTTGACTATTATAGATGATTATCTATTAACATAAATTTCTTAATTATAATTACATTTTTGAATGAATTGCACAAACACAACACCTTAATCAAGAGCAAATATACGTATAACAAAATTGACCTGAAATTTGTAACAATAACCAAAGTCCATACCAGTGCAAAGTATTCATTTCTATAGCATATGCCCCTTTACGTGTAAACAAATATTTATAAGCAATATTTGGGAATTTGGGTATAGTTCTTTCCAAACTGCTTCCTGATTTTTGTTTGGTGAAGTAGTTTTGGGGTTCACAGATATCTTTCAGGGGGTCTTATTACTTGAACGACATTAGTCTGGAAGGCATTCACAGGTTCTCATCCTCTATGGAAACAAAAGCAGACCCCCTTTTCCAAAGTCCTTAGACCCAAATTTTGAAGTCAAGATATGTTTAAAATACATATGTTGGTTTAGCTTAGCAACCTGTGCAATGAAATGTATCTCTGTAGTTAGCTCTTTTACTGTCAAAAACTTTAAAGAAAACACAGTAATATACATAATCCACACTCTTTGTGTATATTTCATCTTTACATTTTTCTTTACTTCATTAATCTATGAATGTCTGTACTCTGTCCTTTCAAGACTTTGTTTTATTTTTAAAAACCATTTACTTCCTTTTATAACTCTCTATATTCTTTCTTCTCTCTCCCAAGCCTACGTATATTTTTCCAACACTGTGACCTATTCAGAGGTCTTTTTTATTAGAATACGTCTTTATTGCTAATCTATAATAATTTTCTGACCAGGAGCATTTTTATTTTTTAAACTGGTAAGCAGGCATGGTTAGGTCAAATTCCGTGGTCCTGCATGTTGGTTCTACTCAGTCCAACATGGTAGAGGCATGTTCATTGCCTGTGAGAGTCATTCTCTCCATCCCAGATCTAGGGTCAGGTTGCAATGGGTTTGTGTTGCTATTAAACTATTGTAGCATTCTCATCATAAACCCCATTTAAGTGCTCAGCCTCCTAAAAGAGTCTGAACTATTTGTGCAACTAGCATGAACCAAGAAGCTGCCATTTCTTATGCTGAGTCAGTGAGCCTTCTGTCAAAGGAACTGCAGCGCTCATGCTCACCACCAGCAAACAGAGCCCATCTGAAAAAAACAAATGAGCCTAAACTTTGTCTTTTTGTGTGTCTAGAATCCCTTTCCAAGCTCTCTGAAGTTTTGTGTGGATTTAGTTGGCACACTTTTGTGCACCAATCGGTAGGCTGAGGCTGTTCATTCGTTCCCATCCATCCAGACCCAAAATAATTTCAGTGAAACTATATTTATTGGAACACTGCTTTGCTAATGACTCTAGTGTACTCTTAGCTAGCTCTTACATCTTAAGTTAACCCATTTCTATTAATCTGTGTATCGCCACATGGTTGTGGCCGGCTGGTATGGTTGTGTCTGGTGTCCAGCATCTGTCTCCTGTGGTAGATACATGACTTCTCCCTGATTCGGCCCACTCTTTTACTATATCCCTCCAGCCTGACTATATTCTGCCCTGCTATAGGCTGAAGCAGATTCTTTTATTAACCAATCATTGTAAAACATATTCACAGCATACAGAGGGGAAATCCACATCAGTAGCTCACACGTTTTGTTTTTCTTTACTTCTTCCTTCTTTCTCTGTCTCCTTTCTTCTTTATCTTTTTATTTCTTAGACATAAAAATTTGATATGGCCTTGGATTTCAGCCACTTTAAACTCTATTACAATTACTATCATTATGAAAAATTACTTGCTCCCTAAGGTTTATATAACAGGCTATTAAGAAAGAAAGATACAAAAAAAGTCATTTTACATTGGTATTAGTTTGACTGTGCTCAAGGCTAATCTCTGTTTGAACATTTTTTTAAAAGTTACATTTTGACCTTTGAGTTTGAGTTTTTTCCACAGAAATTCAACTAATAATGTAGTGCAAAGTATTTTCATATGTAATAACTCAGTAAGTAAAATTCAAAGAATTTTGGAGAATGATTGATTTTTTTTGTTTTAGAAGCATGATCATCATTGATTCAGATGCTCAGCTAAGTCAATTGAACACTAAAATTGATTACCTCATCTCATTAGGTATACATAGGAAATTTGAGAATTATATGCATTAGATACCACTACTAATTATATACCAGTACTAATAGATTTTTTATATTTAATGCATGTCTCAACTATTATAAATCATATAAGTTAGATATTTTATTATAATTTATATCATTATATAAAATTAATTAAAAGAGTTATCCATATGTACATATATATGTATATGACTTTTATAATTATAGGAATTAAGTATGACTTTTGCAACTATGTCAGTAATTAGATTGGAAACAAAGCCAAGAGCTATTAATAATACTTTGAGTAAAATTCTCTTATTGTGACAAGATTTTTCTGTTTTACTATTTGAATTAGACCTACTCACATTATTGTAGCTAATCTTTGCTATACAAATTTTTCAGTTTTTAGAATTTATAATTTAAAATAGAAATATTAATACTTACCATATTATGAAGTACCTATTCAGCGAATGATATTCTGTGAGGTATAGTAAGGTACAATGCACATTATGTCATATAATAAAAGGATTAGAGAATGAAACAAACAAATAATGTTATGGATATGTGGTATACATATAGTAGCTTCACACAAATACACTCCCTTTTTTGTCAACCAAGAGTCTAAAACTTTCAGAACTCCAGCAGTATAAGCACGGGAGAGCCCTCTGATTTCTGTCTGATATTGTCACTTGATAAAACAGACATCTTTGGGGAAACTGCTCATTCAAAGCTATTTTGTGACAAATGTACAATGTTTGTGATAAATGTACAAGATGAAGGTAGCCAACTTATTTACCCAAAACTAAAGTTATTTGAAACAGCCCCATCACACCACAACTACACAATATGAATTACTCTGGTGGTTGATGTGTATTGGCGGTAGCTGTGTACTGGTAGTAGGTTTGTATTGTTAGTGGGTGTGTACCAGTGGTGAGTGTGTTACTGTAGTGCATGTGTATCAATGGTGGCTGTATACTGATGGTGGGTGTGCATCACAGAGACAGATCATTTAACTGAAAGAAACAGCCCAACACACCAACACCTCAATAATCATAGATATTTGTGATGGAGAGAGGAGTTAACTAGACTTTCCATTGGTCAATGTTGCAACAAGTTTTACGGCACAATGATTTTACAAATGGTTGCTACAGAACAAATTTTAACTCAGTGTTGCATAATTACGTTTCTGTATAAAAATACTTGAAGATGTACATACTCTTCAACCACAAGAATTTCAAATTGTTTTCATGGGTAGTCCTTACTTAACTGAAGTAAAATGTAGAATATTTTAATAAGGGAATTATGTGAAAATATGAACTATATTAACATTTTTGTAAATTGATATTTGTGTCAAGATGAAAGTTGTTTTTAAAAATATTTTGAAGACAAAATGATGTGGAAATAGGAGAAAGAAATTACCAATGATGAAAAGCCTAATTAAATCTTATCTGACTTATCAAATATGGAAGTATTTTACATGAATAAAGTTGTTATCTTGTAAACATTAAAATACTTGCTGTATATAAATACAATATAGAGCTGCTTGTAATGGAATAAAATTATAGGTAGGTAATCTGATACTTAAACATGCTTGATGCTCATGAAGACCAAAATATTTTTATAATTTTTATATGTATCATCACATTTTTATTAAAAAAAATTATGTATAGTTTGTTCTAAGTTTAAACTCAATTTCGATTTTATAGAATCCCAGCACGTTAATAAAACCTGAAATATTTATAACACTCTAGCTATGACTTCTACTATAGTGAATAGATAGCGAGAAAGTAAATATCCTTGTCTTATCTATGATTTTAGTGAAATTGCTTTGAGTTTCTCTGTTTAAGCTTTAGATATCATATAAGCTATATGAATATTACCTCTCTCAATTTCTTCTATGTTTTCTACTAATGCTACTAAATTTCTAATTCATTGTCATCAAGTAGTGTTACAAATTATAGCTAAAGTAGAAAATTTGTGTTTTTTTCTGGGCAAATTATATTACGCAATATACTTTGATTCCTTTGTGGATGTTGTCAAAACAAGTTCTGTTCAGAAGTTCTCTCCTGTAACTCCCAGTTCTTCACTTCTCTAGATCACAGACGTTATCTGAACTATTGATTCAATAGCTTATGCTTCATGACAAAACATCAAACTTTGTCACCATAGAATATCTCCTGAGAATTCATTTATTTTTTTCTTTGAATATCAACGCTTTGGTTCAACCCATGATCAATCAAACTGAAATTAATGGGTTTAGTCCTAGGCATAAATATTACTTTAAAACTCATTGCCATTCTTTCTCACTTTTAGGGAATTGTGAAGCTAGCAGCTCTGTAGTATGTAAGGCCGGAATGAGACGTTTTTGGAATATGATGACATTGGCAGCAGGATATATGCACACAGATCTATGACTTATCCAGACGAATTTTAAAGCAATGAGATAATTTGGATCCTGGCTTAATTTTGAACATAGACTGACAGAGCCTGGCAATCATAATGAATTATAGTAACTTGCATGGAAGCATTGTGATAATGTGGCAATTAACCAGGCAAATCATTACATCCATTTTTTACTCCCGACTGAAAGGAGCATTTGAATGCACTTTCCAGGGGTGAATAATGGATCTGCCAGCCATTTGACTCACACACCATGTGAGTTAATCAATTTTTCCTATCAGTGGTTTTGAGATGAAATAAACTCAGATGACTAAGAATAGAAATTGTTTACTTTTCAATATACTTATTTATTTTGTGTGAACATGTGTTTGTGGTAGACATGTGGGTCGAGGTTAGAAGACAAGTTGCAAAAACCACTTTTCTCTTTCTATAGTGTGGCTCCTGAGGAATAGATTCAGGTCAGCGGACTTTGAGTCAGCCACCATTCCCTACTGAGCTTCCTCAGCAGTCTCTATAACTTATCTCCTAAGAGTTTAAATTTATTTTTTGAAATCAATTTGTAACAAATGATATTTTTCTTTCTTTCAGAAAAGTCCTAACTCCCGAACAATGAATACCAATAATAACTCCTTTGTATTGATTATGTGCCAGGTGTTGAATGATGTGTGTAATTTTATCATCAGGAATTATATGAGTAGAGGATTGAAATTAGGAAAAACCAAATGTGTTTTCTGAGTATTCATGTCTACCACGTGAATACTACAGGACACAACATTTAACCAATTAATCTGCCTCCAAAGTTTATTCTTTCACCTCTGCACTCAGGGTTTAGAGAGAAGTTGTTACTATTAACTAGCTAATGTTCTAACCCATACTCAGACTGTTTATTGGAGACAAAGTAGAGACTGGATGCAATTAGAACTGCAATACAGATTTCCAAAGTGTGTGTAGTCTCTTCCAACTTTATTCATTAAAGTTTTCATTACAGGATTTACAAATCTGGGTGTAGAAACAGAACTGGGCATCTCACTTCAGGGACATCGTGAACTCTGCTCTTTCGGCTAGTGACATTGGCAGTTGCCAATAATGTTTCCTAGGTTTATGTAATTCTGAAATTTTGTTTTAAAATATAATTCTTTTCATAAAAACAAAAAGAATGTAGACTGCCATTGTATATACAACATAGATATGCAATGCCAAATATATAAGATTCATGTGAATATTATTTATATTACATATAAATAGATTTTAAGTTATTTCAACATTTAAGCTAAATTTTAATATCATATATAAAGGTATGTAGTTCTACTCTCTATATCTTATTATTACTATTTTAAATACACAAATGCTTGTTAAAAATAAGATAAATCTTTGTGTATTGCTTGCCTAACTACATAAACCAATTTTATTTCATTTATTTAAACTTCTGTGCTCACATCTACTTGTTTGTTTATTCCTAGATTCCTCACAGCAAATCACTTATGTCCATATTCCTAAATCTCAAGAATTTCTCAACATATTCTAATCATCGCACAAAAACAACAACTTGGATTATCATTAGGTTTTTGTATCTATGTCTTTTCAAATTCACAGTTTTCCACACAGCATCCTTTTTTATATAAAAAACATATTTTGCTGTTGTTGTTAAATAAGAAATAGATTTCACATATAGCCTCCTAAAGATTGTAATTTTAGATTTTTATAGGCTATTCTTCTTTTGTTCTTGTTTTAAAATTGTTTTTATTGAGTTACACATTTTTTTCTCCACTCCCCTCCCTTCCTTCCTTCTTCCTTATCCACCCTCTCTGGTGACCCCAACATACCCAAATTACTCAGAAGAACTTTTCTTTTTCACCTTCCTATGTAGATCCTTGTATATATGTCTTAGGAACCTCTTTGTTGTCTAGTTTCTCTGGGATAGTGACTTGTAGTCTGGTTTTCCTTTGCTTCATGTCTAAAAGCCACTTATGAGTGAATACATAGTATATCTGTCTTTCTGGGTGTGAGTTACCTCAGTCAATATGTTTTCTTCTAGATCATTACATTTAAACATTAAAAGGATGATATATTTTAGAAAGTTGTCCTTTCTTCAGATGTCCTCATAAGGAGATATGTATTTAATTCTTAAGTGCATTTAGAAACTCTTGGTGAACATCACCTAAAGGCAAGAACTAAGAAGTTCCAGATAACTACCCTTTCCTTTTTTCATTAATCTTCCTAGAGTAAAACACATGGCATGTCCTTTGTTTACAGTGTTGACACATGTAAAGAAAAAAATCAGTGATGAAAAAATTTTAAATAAATAAAGCATCTTCAACAAATGGTGCTGTCATAAATGGATGCCAACATGTGAAAGAATGCAAATAGTTCCATATCTAGCCCCATGCACAAAATTAAGTCCAAATGGATTAAACACCTCAACACAAATCCAGCCACATGGAACCTCATTGAAGAGAAAGTGGTAAGTAGCCTTGAACAGAGGTGCACAGGAGACCACTTCCTAAATATAATACCAGTAGCACAGACACTGAGAACAACAATTAATAAATGGGGCCTGCTGAAATTGAGAGGCTTCTTTAAGGCAAAGACACAGTCAATAAGACAAAACAGCAGCATACGGAATGGGAAAAGATCTTTACCAACAGTGCATCAGACAGAGGACTGATCTCCAAAATATATAAAGAACTTAAGAAACCAGGCATCAAATTAGCAAATAATCCAATAAAAAATGGGGTATATAACTAAACAGAATTCTCAACAGAAGGATTGCAAATGGCTGAAAGACATTTAAGGATTTGCTCAACATCAGGGAAATGTAAATCAAAACAACTCTGAGATACCGTAATTTTATACCAGTAATAATGACTAAGATCAAAAACACCAACAACAGTTTATGGTGGAGAGGATGCGGAGTAAGAGGAACACTTCTCCATTGCTGGTGGGAGTGGAAACTTATTCAGCCACTTTGGAAATCTGTATGGTGGTTTCTCAGAGAATTGGAAATCAATCTACCTCAGCACCCAGTAATATCACTCTTAAGTTACAGGGTTTTAGAGACATTTCAGGTAACTGGTATATAGGTAACAATATCAAATAATTGTCACAAGTTCTTTAACTATTTTCCTTATTTTTCAATGTTAAGGTGTTTATATTTAAATTAAGAAAAGCAAATGTACTTAAATCAAGTCTGAAATGCAAAATCATGTAATAAATCCTCTTTCTATTCTTATCTCTTTTGCTTAAGTTCACTTTGCTCTTGGAGGAGGCAAAGAGTACGATCCAAATATATCTAAATTTAAAATTGTTTTAAATAATAATAAAAAAGCCTCAACTTAACATTATGAGATGAGGATCATCCAAATACACCATTGACTTTATTTTCTGTTGGTCAAATACTCCTGAGCATGGGTCTTACCCTTAAGTGTGTGCAGCCACTCAGTCATACATATCTCTGTGGCCTGTGCTGCCACCTGGGCTCTGGGCCTGGGTTGCTGACAAGGGTTGGTCATGTTTGTGTCTGTAGCTCCATAGTGGCCAGGGTCTGGGTGATTGTCCATAGCTCCTGTTTCCACTAAGGGCTGTGTGGATGTACAGAGACAGGTCAACCACCTGAGTCTGTGATGGTGTCTCAGGGCCATGCTGTAGCTGGTGTCTGTGTTGACGTCTGAGTCTCCAGTTATCCCTGAGAGCTTTGTGGACTCCTGAGGTCTGGGGTCATATTAGTGTCCGAGGGCCATGCTGCTACTGGGGCCGTGTAGATCTGAGTGGCCTGCACTGCCATCTGGGGAAATGGTGAAATCCAGATCTGGCTGTTGCTGAGAATTATGTCTGGGTCCGTGTGCCTGGGTTCTGTGTTGAAGTCTGAGGTACTTTTTGGCACCAAAGGTCACCTAGAAACCTGGTGTTGGGGCCACAACCTGTGGCTTCATTAGTGTCCGGGAGTCATGCTCCTGTCAGAGCCATCCGGAATTGTGCAGCCAGTGCTACAAGTTAAAGCCAGAATTTTTGTATGGGCCAAGTTGCTGCCAAGGGCTATGTTAGGGTTTGTGGTTGTAGCTGGGGTCTTTGTTGATGTCTAGGGCCTGTGTCACTTCAGGGAAGCATGTGTGATGAAATCAGAGTGCCATGCTGAGCCAGTCCCTCCAATCAAATATATTTTCATGAAGAAATTTTTTTCAATAAATAAAAAGAACTTCATTATTCAAAATAATTTATATCAAATACTGTTGCTAAATTATGTACAGTGCAGCTTTTGCTTGCAAAAATTAGAGGTAGATTATTTAATTTTGAATTTGACTATGGAAGAGCTATTTGGAATTATAAGCAATATATATCAAATCTAAATTATTTAATTAGAAACAGGTTTGAAAAAATGAGCAGAAACCTAAAGCATTATTGTGTTTAGGTTGTAGGAATTAGGGACTAGTTTATACCACAGTTCTCAGCTCAGTGATTTTCTCCAGCCTCTTTGCAGTGATCAATAAGGACAGTGAGCATGAATAATGCTTTGTGTTACTTTATCAAGGTAGAAGGTCCTAGCATCTGACTGTAATTTGTCCATGCACACATGTTCCCTTTAGGGTATTGTTAGGTGCAGAACTCAAGTAAAGACATTTTTTTTTATAAGAGGACACAATCAGAGGAAACATCCTAAAGAAATGCTTTCAGGATACCATGGCCTCCAAGAAACCTGCGGAGTAGCAATTCACATGCCACAAAGAAAAATGGAAAATTACACAAAACTTGGAAGATATCAAAATATCATATAAACAGAATATCTGTTTTGCCAACAAAGAATCTGAACCCTACAGAAACTGAATCAAATTGTCTAATATGAGCCAGCAAGGAGACCCAGAAGCTGAATCTCAAGGCACAATGAACACAATATATAAATATATGTAAAATTTATATTCATATATAATATGATGAAATGTATTTAATTTTAAAGCTTATGTACTGACACTTCATCTAACTTTTTATGTGTTAACTCACTGAGTTGCAAACAGCTTTAGAACAGTGTCATATGTAACAAAATTGGGTTAGGATATCTAAATAAAATAAATTCAAACATATTATACATTAATTATCCTAATTACTATCACCATGGCATGGTGAGAATGTGCTTTCTCCTGGTACAAGCTCATATAATAATTTTAAAAAATATAAGAAAAACAGTTTAAAATGTGCTTAGATACAAAAGAATGAAGGTTAGACTAGCTTCACTACATAATAGTATATGTCGTGAAGACATTTGCAGAATCTCTATAAAGCTTATTAATTTATCTATGAACTATTTAGTGTCTAGGGATATATAAGTGTAGGTGGAGACTCTGCTTTGTTTCCACACCCAATTCATCACACAGAAACTATATTAATTACATCACTGTTTGGCCAATGACTCAGGCATATGCCTACCTAGCTCTTACATATTAAATTAACTCATTTCTATTACTCTGTGTATCACCATGAGGCTGTGGCTGACCAGTAAGGTTTGAAGGATCTCTCTCCTTCGGCAACCACATAGCATCTCTTTGACTCCGCCTACTCTCTCTCTATCTTTGTTCAGATTTCCCACCTGGTTATATTCTGCCCTGCTATAGGCCAAAGCAGCTTCTTTATTAACCAATGGCAAGAAAACATATTCATAGCATACAGAGGGGAATCCCACATCTTATAGGATACAAATGAATAATATTAACCTGTATTCATAATATGAAATAACTAATATTTGCAGGAAACTGTATGTATTTGAAGTTTATTTTATTTTCTTTTGCAAAATTATTGATGAAAATAAAAATAACTTTAGTGTTCGTATATAAAGAAGGTTGAATTATTTTTTATTTTATTTTTAACTGTTTTTGTCATGAAATATTTACAGTTTCTGCTTGATAGCATTGCATATATTATATTAGTGAAATAATATATCATTTTAACATTTAAAATTAGAAATAGAATTTAAATTCTAGGGAAGCTTGTACAAATAAAAAGCATTTCAACTCTGAGAACAAGAAAGGATTTACCTAAAAGTCAATTTCTAAAATGTCTTCAAGAAACAGCTGGTGTTGTGGGGTTGCAAAAAACTCATGGAATGCATAAGAGGACTTCTATGTGAAGAGAAAAACAGAGCTAAAAGCATTAATCATTTGAGGCAAAGAATAAAAATAGCACTGAAGGTCAACATTTACCTGTCAGCTGTCTTTCTAGGTCTTCTTTGGTGAAAATGTTTACTAAAGTTGGCATTCTGTAATCACCTTCATTACTTATCCTAGGGCAATGAAAATAGAATGTTCAGTTTTAAAGCTTCACTTTCTCATTGAAAGTAATAATAGTAATACCTTGTCAAGCTTGAATTATGATCTCCTCTCCAAATGAAAGCAATCATCGGCCTCCAGAGAGAATGGATCTTACCTAATCTTCAGTAACAAAGCATTCCAAAGAAGTTCACATCACTTAGTTTTAAAAGCTGAGACACCTTCAAGGCAAAATGGCTCTTACTACTCCCTGGAAAGCCTCAATTCTAGACCTCATCTATTTGATATAATCTTCTGAGGTCTGGAGATTTAGAGTGTACTGTGGAACTGTTGTTTTTCTTGGCCTAGCAAATTGGCTAAATAGACAACATGTTCAGGTGTCAGTAATGAAGAGAGATTGGATTTTTAAAAGAGATAAACTGGGTTCGGAGAAAAAGTAATGGTTCTATCCTCAGAGATGGAGGTGGCTGATATTGTTCTTGTCAGTGGAATAACTGAAGTAAATACTTAGAACTAGGTTTTCTAGTGAGCTCCATCACTATGAATTTACAAGGTGAATGCGTGCTTCAGAGTGTTTATCCTACTTTGCATGTAATGTAGATAGTTTATCTTTAAGGAGAAGGTTGAAAGAGAGTCTTTAAACTTCCTATGTATCTTTAATATTTTCAAATATTACATTCCTATATAAAAGTTGAGGTATATATATGCATATATATATACACATATATATGATTGTGTGCAATGAAAACCACCCATTTGCTGCATATTTCAAAAATAAAATGTTATATGTTATAATATATGTGCACATTAGCTTATGTTTATAAAAAAGGGATCATTTTGCCATTGTTACATTTTTAGAATGGTAGCTATAACTTTTACATATGGAAACAAATTCAATTGTTTTTAATAGTTAATTTAAATTCTATAGTAAAGGCATATCCCTCTTGCCCATCATGCCTTACAAAGAGGCCAGTCTCAAGAAAAATAACTTATGCTGTATAATTTACTACTTAAGATAAAACATTTGTCTGTCTGCTCAGACATGGTCCACACAAAATGACTCACGAGGTGAGATATACTTACTTACTATGAAGGATTACCCATGCTTTAGATGTAATCTCCATATTAGGAACATTCTTGAAGCTTCTTTCAGTAAATTGCAATATATTCCTGTTTGTTCATTTATTGATAAGTTCTAGAAACTATCTATGTTACCATCTTTCAAATACTGTTTTGAATGGCAGTAATATATTGATCCAAATACTTTTTGGCAAATATTTGGGTTGTCTATTTTTCAAATTTCTTTATCGTATTTCTTAACAAGCATAGAAATAAATCTTCATAAAAGTTTTTCTTAGTTATATGAGAAGATATATATACAATATATAGTATTGTATATTAGCAATCTGGACAAATAGAAGATAATCATGTATAAGTCTGAGACAATTATTTAATTTCATCTTTTTAAATTATGATTGAAAATATGTATTCTAATTTTAAACTTTAATGAGTATAAAAGATGAACAAATTTTACTGTTTGCATCTCTGTATTCACTAATTAGTAATTTCCAGTTTTCTTTTCTTTTATTTTATTGAGTATTCATTTTTCTCTTGTTGTTTTGCAAAAAGTTCTAACTGGCTAAGGATAGCACCACTTGTCTAATTTATGTTTTCAATTTTTTTGATTCCATCTTTGTTGACTATTTTTTTTATTATAAGTTCTTCTGTTCTGTTGGAAAATTTCTATCAGCTTATTTCCATGCTGTTATTATTATCACCTAAAAAAGCGTTGGGCAGATCATTGTTTTTTACTTTATCACAGAGCACCCATGTTAAAAAAATGGGGGTGTTTCCAGGTGAATTGAGTTTTTGAATTGGTATGTTCAATGAAACACAGTTCCCTCCCCAAAGCACCTAAGCATATGCTCACTTTCTAAATGTACTAACAGAATACTAGGTCTCCACTACAATTGGTTGGGTTGGAACACTCATCACTTATCCTTTGACAGATACTATTGTCCCTCCTCATCTCCATTCTTGAGGCATTGAAGGTACATGGAAAGACACCACTTTTTTTCAGGATTTATACTGTAGAGAGATGATCAAGGGAGTTTTTATCCTCTGGAAGGACATGTTCAATTCTTCACTACATAATATAAGAATCCTACACATTTTAGAGTATATAAGTGAGTCTACCAAGATTTTGCCTCATTTACAATGGAAATCATCTCAGTGGGAGTAGTTTCTCTACTTCCAGTGATAGATGCTTCCCCACTTTTAGTGGGAAGACTTCCACCTACTTGTAAGAGTCTGAGGACCAGGATATCTGATGCAAGAGATAGTGACTTCCATATATGGCATGGAAGTTATACCCATAAAATCTGAAGTCTGTGCTTGGCCAAAAAAAAAAAAAAAATAGACTTGCAAAATGAAAACGTCAATTGAGATGCCAATCCAGATGGCGAAATCCTACAGGAACCCACCACTAAGTAAGGTGTTGAAAGAGAGAGAATCAGTTTTCTCCAAGTCCAAGCCTCCTGAGAGGTTATCTGCTCTTAAGTGGTCATCCTTAAACACATATACATGTGGGCAGCACTGAACGGAAACTGGGCATTTATAAATATGTGTATGTATGCAAAAAAACAATTAAAGAAGAGGTCTTGAATTTGAAAGAGAAATAGAGGATAAGGGAAGAATTGGACTGGATGTGGAGGGGTAGAAGCGATATAAATAAATTATACGTGTTGAAAATTATAAAACTAATATTGAACATAAAAGAAACAATTCTGGAATGCAGTGAGAAGGGCTTCATACCTGAGAGAGAAGATACTGACATTTGCTGGTTTATTGGGGAATAATGTGCAATGGACAGTAATTGGGTTTAGCAAGTTATTGTATTTTAATTTGTGAATATGTAGGTAGATATGCTTGGGGGTGGAGGAGTCAGAGATAGGGAGTGGAGGTAGATATGGTTAAAATGCATTACATACATGTATACATTTTCAAAGACTAAATAATAAAACTATCACGACATAAATTATATTGGAACTCAGAGCAAGAATGGCCCCGTATGATCTAAGCTAACTTCTCTGCTACATTGGATATATGATCTATAGTCTTTGACATTTAAATTTTAGAAGTCAGTGAGGTTTTTTGGAGGCATTATGAGGCCTCTCTTAGGAAGATTTCAATACAAGCCTTTGATATTTTGCAGCAAAATTCATCCATCCTTCACACAAGGAGATAAACACAACTCCCTTTTTGAGACAAACTGAGTAATTAGTTCACCCTTATGGGGTGAATACTCCATTCACCTTCTTTAATTTCTCCTATTTGTGTTTAAACATTTCACTCTAGAGACCACAGTGTTGTTAAATTTATTCCTATGTATTTAATAATTTTTGTTCCATTATAAATGCCATTGTTTAAAAAATTATTTTTTTCTGATATATAAAAATAAACTTTTTGCATAAGTATATTGTTATTACTATTATTTTCATGAATCATCCCATGCTTCTCATTTAGAATGTTTTATTAGAGTGTCAGATTGACATTTAGCCAAAAACTTCAGTCGTTTATACATTAATATTCTCTTCTGGGCTAAGCAACATGGTTTTGTAGACAGCTATTAGAGTAAGCTAGAGGGAGGGGGTTGAAGGAAGGCTAGAAAGGTATGAAGGGAAACTGGCGGAGAGGGAGAGAGTAACTTGGCAGTGACCTACTCTTAGTTCTGTGTCTGTCTGCTCCTCTGTCCCATTGTTCTGCCCTATAGAGATGTAGGTAACTACTCCCCAAAAGCTTGGGCAGTGGGAAATGCAGCTCACTGGCTTCTTAAAGGCCACGTCTATCCCTGAGAAAATGTGCTAAGTTTTTTATTTTATTTTAATTAGCTTGCATTTGTTTAGCAAACAAAATAAAGAACTTCATCATAACATACATATTATCTGCGTCACCATAGGTCTATGTTCACATTCATTCTTCCAGTGTCTGGTATTAGGCTACCATCTAAAAATTTGACTTTCACAGTGAAAGTCATTATCTTCATTATATTTGTTTCATAAACAAGTTGCCAAATGTAAATATTGCATATTAATAAATTAATTTATGCAAAATGAAAAATTATTTGTTTCCTCTCATTCTCAGTCCTGAATCCAAATTCTCCTAATGTTTAATTAGTATATGTGTGTGCATTTTTACTGCAGTTTGAGACCTTTAAAGCAGTAGCTTTCGTTATGAAAAATAGCAATTTTATTTAATTATATAAATTTCTAAAGCAATATAAAAGTTCAAGCTATATTATAAAAAAGGATTCAGAATGCTATCAAAAGGCAATGAGAACAGATCTTTTACATGTGAAATGCCAACAAAAATTAATCAAATTATTTATCTCTCAATGACATTTGAGCACTAAATTATTTTTACATAAAGGATTTTCTTATTTAAGATTATCTTTACCGAAAATATATTTTATTCAATAATTTGTCTGATTGTTTTCCTTTCCACATTTCTCCCAGTTCCTCTCCATCTCCCCTCCCATCCTGAACAACCCCTTTTCTGTCTCTTGTTAGGAAACAAAAGGATTGTAAAAGATAATTAAAATAATAATAAAAATGCATTGGAATTGCACAAAACAGACAGCCAGAAGTAAAAGAGCACAAGAGATAGCACAAGAAACAGATACAGTTACAAAGACCCAATTTTTTGAATACTCACCAATCCCATAAAAACTCTAAACTAGATGCCATATATATATTCAAAGGAACTAAGGGTCAAAAGGCAAAATAACGAACTATATAAATAAAATAAAATAAAAATGTGATATTTTTTAAAAAGTCCTCACACATCATTATGAGACAAGGAACCTTCGAAGATATGCTCATTTTCTGTTTTCTGTCCAGTGCTGAGCATGCAACCTACCCTTAAGAACAGTTTATTCCTCCAGCAACACTACCTCAGAGAAAACTAAGTTTTCATTTGCATGTGAATATCAATTGGAGATAGGTTCTGAGTCAGGGATGGTGGTATATGTTTACTTCTCTGTTTCAGCTCTAGGATACCACCTGGAATAGACACATGAGAGCCCTGTGAATGTTGCCTCAGTTGCTGTAATTTTATATGTGCTTATATCCTATTGATAGAGAGAGCCTTGTCTCTTCAGCGTCCTCCATTTTCTCTGGAGATTACATCTTTTCTACCTCCTCTTTTGCATGGTTCTTTGTGACCTTAGGGAAGATTTGATAAAAAAAAAAAAACATCCGTTTTAAGACTGTTTCAAGATCTCTCATCTCTGTGAGTCTCCCGATTTGCTCCCATCTGCTGCAAAAGGAAGATTCTCTAATGATGGCTGAGCACGGCATTGATCTGTGAGTACAGTAGAAAGTCATTAAAGATATTTTACTGTTGCATTCCTTTAGTTTAACACTAGTATTTGGTTTTACCTTAAGTCCTTGCCCTATTTAGTCTTAGGTTGAGAGTTGGCCATGAAGTGTCTGGTATGGTTTTTGTCTCGTGGAGTGGGCCTTAAGTACATCACATACTGGTTGGCTACTCCTACAAGCTTTGTGCCACCATTTCAATAGCATATAGGACATCATTGTGGATCAAAAGGTTTGTAGCTGGTTTGGTGTTTATGTTTCACCTTTAACAGCATGTACAATACTTTTCTGTAGAAAACATGCTAGCACATAGGGCTGCATCTTCTATGTAGGCAGCAGCTTGATTTTTCCATGTTCATTGAGTTGTGTAGGTGTTGTCTTCCATGACTGGGTCTTTCTGCCAATTTGTTCAGAGCAACCTATAGTCTTAGCTCTAGCCAGGGTTATTTGGTATTTCCTTGTGACCCCATTTTTCCAACAACTCAATTATATGTAACTCATTCCCAATACCGGAAGCTTGATTTAATGATAAGACACATTCGGCTCAGGTTCTGTTTTCCCCGTTATTTATAGGTTTTATTTAGATTACCTTCACATCTGTATATATTTTAGGAAGCTTCTGCTGTATTAGGTTTCATACTAGCCCTCAAATGGCACTTGATTATAGTTGTCTCTCCTTCCTTTACCCTCTCTCACAGTTCTACAATATTATGTATTAGTTAAGTGCCATTTTATCTAATACCAGAAAAATACCTTAACTTTGGGGTCTTGTTTCATGCATTAAATCACATTTGTAGATGTTTCACTGAATAATATTTTTCAAATATAACCCATAGATAGCAATAATATTTTGAAATTTTTTTGTAGTTATGAACCATCTGTTCAATACTGATAAGAAATTCAATAAAGCAGGCTGTAAAATAAAAACTGTTAAATATTTGTTAATTATCTAACACATTCCTTAGCTTACTGAGTACATTTAATGATCCAATACATATTTCAAGGTATATATGGAAATTATGCACTTACATTTAAAAGCACATTTTAAGAATTCCTTCAGTTATGTTCTCCTAATCCAAATTTATAAGTAAAACATTTATTGCACCGAGTCTGATCTTTCATTGTGAATACAATTTCTGTAAAAGTAAGATAGACAATTTCTATCTGAAAAAAAATCTTAAAAGCACATTGTACATTTAAAATCACTGAAGCATTCTGGGCTAAGCTGTTCATGGATTAGTTTAACGTTTTCCAAAATTATCAGTAAATTTAAGAGTCATTGTAATTTTCGCAGCCATTATATTAAATTTTAGTAACTTCAGAAACAAATGTAACTGGTCAGTGAGGCATAAAACATCCAGGTCAAGCAGATCAGAACAAAAATATTTTCTAATTCTTTGTGTCCGCACTTCACGGATGCCCTGTTCCGTGAGCACTACCTTGTTTCACTTCTAGCACTGTTTCTCATTGTCAGCTACAAAACATGCTTTCAAGAGGTAAAAATAGCAAAGAAATAACAGGAGAACATAACCTAAAGGGTTAATGTGTGTCTATCTGCAACTTCATTTTTATTTTATGAATCTCATTTCATTTCCCTGAAACTAAAATACCTTGGCATTAGACACACTTAATAGAAATGAATTGACATCTAACAAATTGTCTTAAACATGGGAACATTAAGAAATGTACATTTCTAAAATGTGTTTTGTTTCATGACCTGTGTGGTCATAATGCTAAACTCAGGAGGTAAAAAGCAAACATGCTTTGGGTTAGTCTATGGAAATAGGTGTGTTGTGAACTTATTGTCTCTTTTGTGACTATACCTATCAATTTTGAAGTCTAAAATTCTGTATTACTCCTTTAGATATTATACACCTTAAAAAGAACCTAATTTTTCTCCTAAAAATTATAAGGTTTCTCACCTACCTCTTGTTTATGGTTTATATTGCTAGATTAATCTCTTTTTTCTAATTTAACTTTTTAAATTGATTCTCTGTGGACGTCACATCCTGTGTTTTCATTCACTCATCTCCCCATCCCTTTCATTCTTCCCTCTGCCCTTGCAATCTCTTCCCAGGATAAAGCAAAATAAAATTTAAAAGAAAAGAGAAAAGATTAAAAAAAGATAGATCTTGTGGAAGCTGTAGTGTGACACAGTTAGTCACACAGTATACCCGTTAGCTCATATATCATTACTTGTAAGTGTTCATTACAATGAATCATTGGTCTGGTTCTAGGCCTCTGGTTTTTACTGCACCATAGATCCTGGACCCTTACTGAGATTCTTCTTGGATATCCTGCTGTTGTCCTGTGTCATGTAGATCCTGTAACTTTGGGTTTGCAAGGCTGGCTCCTTTACATGTTTCAGTAGATCATAGATGGGGTGGATGATGGGATGGTCCAGTTTATAACTCTGGTTGTGGGATTAGGTAGTTGCTGGATTGGTCAGATTGCCAGTTCTCCCTCACCTCAACACAAGGGGGAGCGCTCCAGCACCTCCCTGACTAGCTCACACAGCAAAGGCGGTTCTTCTGCTCTCATTTCCTTCAGACCAGTTTACCCATGTCCCCATCAATAGGGTCAGCCCTACTATTGCTCAGGTGAGGTGCAGGGCCCGTTCTCATGAGTGCTGCATTTGATGAGAGGCATGGTTAATGCTCTTGCCTGTTGCAGGATGCAAGGGGCTGCGGGGGAACTGGGAGGGCTTCTTTCCCTTGTCCTCACTGTCACATGACATATGGTGGGTGCCGGGCCAGCTCTCTCACTCTCAGAACCTCAGGGTAGGCTCACCTTTAGAAATAGAATCAGAAGTGGGGCTGTCAGGTCCTCTGATTGCATTGATTTAATTTTGGCCTGGCACTGTAGTACTCCCCCCAAACAAACAAGGAAGTGTAAGACCTGGTTGTTAGTCTGAGAAGGTGGAGTGAATTCAGCTATTCAGGGTGGAGGAAGTGCCCCACCAGCAGGGTCAGCACTACTATGCCGGCCAGGAAAGGTGCAGGTCTTGATTTCTGAGTGCTGTTGCAGGTGAGGGGCAGGGCCAGCTCTTCCACCCTCATGACCCAGGGTCAGTTCTCCTGCCTGCTGTAGGTAATGAGAGCCAAGAGGTAAGGGGAAGCATCTCTCCCCAGGCCATGCCGCTGTATGACAGATGCATAGTGGAGTCAGTTCTCCCTTTCTCGTACCCACAGGGCTGGCTCACCTGTACCCCAACAGCAGCGCCAGCTCTATTGTGTTGCCAAGAGGATGTACAGGGCCTGCTCTCCCAATGCTGCATCTGGTGAGTTGTTAGGACACTTTACTGGTTCTCAGGACTTCAGGGCAAGTTCTCCCACCTGCTACAGGTGGTGAGGGGTGGGGAGTGGGAAGGAGGGCATCTCCTCCTTACTCTTGCTACCATATGGCAGATAAATGGTGATGTTCACATTCTTGGGATAAGCTCACCTGCTCCCTATCATCAGGGTCAGCTCCACTGTGTTGCCCAGGCAAGGAGCAAGGTCTGCTCTCACAAGTAATTTATCTTATGAGAGACAGGGTCAACTCTCTCTGTCACTGGTGGCAAAGGGTGATGGGGAGGAGGGCTTAATGCCTTTAATTTTATATTGGAACATTTCTTTCTCAGACTATTGCTATTTTGTCATATTTCAATTAATTGAAGAATAAAAGAATAATTTCTTGTAAGGGATGGAGAGATGGCTCAGCAGTTAGGAGTACTTAATATTTTGCTAAAGGTCTCAGGTTTGGCTCCCAGCACCCACACAGCAGATCACAATCATCTATAACTCTAGTTCCAGTGGATCCAACATCTTGTTCTGGACTCTGAGGGTGTCAGGCATACAGATGGTATATAATCATACACATTGACAAAATGCTCATACAAGTAGAATAGAGTTCTTTTATCTGTTATAAAATCTACATGGTCTTCATATTTTCCTCTAACTGCTTTTGATGGGTTCACCTCCATATACCCTCTACTGTGCCCCATTTATCCTTGCAACCTGTATTTGTTACTTATTCATTCCCGTCTTTAGTAGTTGGCATAAATGTCATAAATTCTGACTAGTTGTCCAGAAACTGCTGTCCTAATACATTTTATTGTCTCTACACTGATGAGATCTGCTCATTGAACCATTCCAGTGCTAAAATGGATTATTTAGGAACCTAAAAAGGGAAATTTCAGTCAGATCTATTTATATTTAATTGCACATCTCTTAGTTGTATCTACTCTTGTGTGTATAACTGTACGAGCATGTGAATGTTAATGTGTGTACATTTGAGATTTGTTAATATTAACTAATTAAATCTTGGACAGTTGGATATTATTTAAAAATATGTCCATTTTAACAAGGAGCTTTTAAAAAAACGCAACCTTAAGAGACCTCTTCGGACTAGGTCCAAGCTACGGACCTCCATGGGCGCAGGCCTGAGTCAGATACCTCTGCCAGAGCAGGCCCTTGCAAAGGACCTCCACAGGAGCAGGTCTAAGTCAGAGACATCTGCAGGACCCGGCTCAAGCCAGGAACCTCTGTGGGAGCAGGATCAAGCCAGGGATATCTGAGCGAACAGGCATGAGCCACTGATCTCTGCTGGAGCAAGCCCAAGGTAGCGACTTCCACAGGAGAAGGTACAAGGGAGCAACCACGAGGGAGCAGGCACAAGCCAGAGACTTCTGTGGGAATGGGTCCCAGTCAGAGACCTCCAAGGGAACTGGCCAGAGGTAGTGACGTCTGCTGGAACAGGTCCAAGAAAGCTACCTCTGCCAGAGCAAGCCCTTGCAAGCAATCTTCACAGGAGCAGGTATGAGGGAACAATTGCCAAGGGAGCATACCTAGGTCAGAGACTTGTGCAGTACAAAGCACAAGCCAAGGACCTCTGTAGGAGCAGGGACAAGCCAGGGACATCCGTAGGAAAAGACCTGAGCCAGCGATCTCCCCTGGAGAAGGCCCAAGGCAGTGAACTCCACAGGAGCAGGTACAGGGGAGCAACCACTGAGGGAGCAGGCCCAAGTCAGAGACCTTTGTGGACTGGTCCAAGCCAGGAATCTCCATGAAACAGGTCCTAGCCAGTGACCTCTGTGGTAGCAGGCCTGAATGACCCATGTGATTGCAGACCCCCAAGTGACTTTAGGGAACACTAAGTGACCTCTGAGATGACTACAACCATGGTCCTGACTACACCATGAGGAACAACCATCTGAGTCTTGAATCCACTGGCACCTGGAAGATTGGTTACCAGAGGCACAGCCCCAACTACACCAATTAGAGGAAAAGATGGGTAGACAAGATAAAAACACACTCAACACCACAAAGGGCAACAAGACCCTAGCAAAAACTAGTGACTCTACAACAGCAAGACTTGAACACCCCAATACAGATGAAGCAGAAGAAAATGACCTAAAAGTAACTTTAGTACAATGTTTGAGGCCCTTAAAGAGGAAATGAAAAATTCCCTCAAAGAAATGGAGGAAAAGACAAACAGAAAATTGGAAGACATCAACAAATCCCTTAAAGAAAACCAAGAAAAAGCAATCAAATGAGAGAAACATTTCAAGGCTTGAAAACCAAAATAGAGACAAAAAACAAAACACAAACCAAGGGAATTATAGTAAAGGTAATTATGATAAAATGACCAGGAACCACAAATGCAAGCATAAGCAGCAGAATACAAAAGATGAAAGAGAGAATCTCAAGTGCTGAAGCTACAACAGAGGAAATAGACACATCAGTCAAAGAAAAATTTAAATCTAACAAAAGCTTAATACAAAATATATAGGAAATATGGGCCACCATGAAACGACTAAACCTAAGAATAATAGGGATAGAAGAAAGAGAAGAAGTCCAGCTTAAAAGCACAGAAAATGTATTTAACAAAATCATAGAAATAAACTATCTCAACCTAAAGAAAGATATGCATATGAAGATATAAGAAGCTTACAGAACACCAAATAGACTGGATCAAAATGTCCCTTCATCACATTTTAATCAAAATACTGATCACACAGAATAAAGAAAGGCTCTTAAAAGCTGCAAAGGAAAAAGGCCAATTATCATATAAAGGCAAACCTATCAAAATTACACCTGACTTCTCAATGGAACCAATGAAGCCAAAAGTTCCTGGTCAATTGTTATGCAGAATTAAGAGACCACAGATGCCAGCCCAGACTTTATCTCCAGTAAAATGTTCAATCACCATATATGGACAAAACAAGATATTCTACGACAAAACCAGAATTAACCAATAACCAGCCACAAACCCAGCCCTATACAAAGTACTAGAAGAAAATCTTCAACCCAAGGAAGTTGACTGCAACTACAAAAACACAAACAATATATGATCACACAACAGCAAATTCCAAAGAAGGGAAAACACATAAAATAACATCACCAACAATAAAAAGTAAAATAATAGGAACTAGCATTCACTGGTCATTAATATCCCTTAATATAAATGGACTCAACTCACCTATAGAAGACACAGGCTAACAGAATGGATAAGAAAACAGAATCCATCCTCATTCTGCATACAAGAAATATACCTCAACCTCAAAGACAGACATCACCTCAAAGTAAAGGGTTGGAATAAAATTTTCCAATCAAATGGACCTAAGAAGAAAGCTGGTGTAGCTGTTCTTATATCTAGCAAAATAGAACTCAAACTAAAATCAATCAAAAGAGACAAAGAAGGACATTTCATATTAGTCAAAGGGAAAAATTCATCAAGAGGAAATCTCAATCATGAGCATTTATGCCCAAAATACAGGGGCATCCTATGTGTTAAGGAAACACTACTAAAGCTTAAATCAGACATTAAACACCACACACTAATAGTGGAAGACTTCAACACCCTACTTTCACCACTGGACAGATCTGCCAGACAGAAAATTAACAGAGCAATAAGGGAAGTAATAGATGTTATGACTCTAATGAACTTAACAGACATCTATAGAACATTCATCCAAACACAAAAAAAATATACCTTCTTCTCAGCACGTCATTGAACCGTCTCAAAAATTAACCACATATTAGATAACAAAGCAAACCTCAACAGATACAAAAATCTGGAATAACCCCACGTATCTTATTGGATCACCATGGCTTAAAATTAGAACTCAACAGCAACAGTAATTTTAGAAAGCCCACAAGCCCATGGAAATTAAAGAAGGCTCATCTAAATCATCAATGAGTCAAGGAAGAAATAAAGGAAGAAATTAAAGACTTCCTAATATTCAATGAATATTATCATTCAGCATACCCAAATTTATAGGAAACAATGAAAGCAGTGTTAAGAGGAAAGCTCACTAAGTGACTACATAAAGAAGCTGGAAAAATTCCACACTGGTGAGTTAACAACACACCTGAAAACCCTAGAACAAAAAGAAACAAACTCACCCAGGATGATTACATGGCAGAAAATAATCAAATTGAAAGATGAAATCAGCATAATAGAAACAAAGAAAACAATACAAAGAATCAATGAGGTAAAGACTTGGTTTTTTGAAAAAATCAACAAAATAGACAAACTTTTATCCAAACTAAATAAAAATCCAAGAGAGAATATCCAAATTAACAAAATCAGAAATGAAAAGGGAAACATACAGGCCGGGAGATTCAGGCTTTACAAAAGACAATAATAAAAAGATTTGAAATGATTGAGGAAATTATTGGATCTGATGAACAGGGAAAGAAGGCACAAGGATAGGATGCAACATCACCAGTGGCTGTCAGAAATGGCTTACACAGGGTTTTAGCTTCCTACCCTGTACTTTACTCTGACAAAGCATCAGTTTCTAAAGGCTCAAAAGGAGGTACACGGATACCTATAGGAATGAACAATCTAAAAGAAACTAAGCAAGCTGTTGTAACTTATGGCTTGCATTCCACATTTGTTAAGGAAATGATAAATACTTGGACTTCTCACATCAGGACAACCCCTCACTACTTTTTACAGTTAGTTTCAGCACTCCTGGATGATGGACTTTTATTGACATTTAGAATTTATTTTGGAGAGGAGTCCAAAAATATGGAACAACAGGAAAAAGTAAAAGGCCTTGAGATTTCCCAAGAACATATTCTTGGCGAAGGCCCTTATGCTGACCCACAGGTCCAAGCTCTTTACGATGAAGAAATCTTGTCCCTAGGCCACAAAGGAGCCTTAAATGCTTGGTACAGGATTCAAGAACTAGGAAAACAATTTGAATCATATACCAGGGTTAGACAGGGACAGAGAGAATCCTTTACTGACTTTTTACAAAGATTAAGTAAGGCTGTACGAATAGGAATAACAGACCCAGATGGTAGACATATAATTTTTGAATCTCTAGCTTTTGAAAATGCAAACTTAGAAGGCAAAAAGATAATTGGGCCTTTAAAGGTTAGATCAGCACCTATGGAGGAATCGATTCTGCATATAATGAATGTTGAGACATTTGACTATAATGCTGAATCTTGGGTAGGAGAAGCAATTTCCAAAGGAATGAGGAGACATCAAACTGCCAAATGTTTTAATTGTGGTAGGATAGGACATCTGAGAAGAGATTGTAGACAAGGAATTTCTAGGAATAATATCTCTTCTGGGAATGGCAAAAATAGGAGACCTCGGCCTTCAGGTATATGTAGAAGGTATGGCAAAGTCTGACATTGGACCAATGAATGTAGATCAACAACAGATAGACAAGGGAACCTGATACATCAGAAAACTCCTTGAGGGGCCTTTCACAGGCCCCCAAGAAAAAAGTGGCTCAGTCGTTCCCAGTAACTGTGGAGGACATGTCACACCAGGAAAATTAGAAAATCCAGAGCCTTCTGTAAAAGACTATACTGTTCTAAATGATGGCATAAATGTGGAGGATAAGTCAAAAATTCAAATAGGAAATAAGAAACATATATTCTGTCAAACTTCTATAAATGATCAATGAACCAAGCTAAAAGTACATATACATGGTATTGTGATTGTTGGCTTGATAGACACAGGAGTGGATGTGAGTATCATCACTCCAGAATCTTGGCATCCAAACTGGCCTCTTCAAGAGGCAGATGTTCAATTACTAGGAATTGGAACCATATCTCAAGTTAAACAAAGCACAAGATGGGTTGACTGTATTGGGCCAGAAGTTCAAAGAGGGAAGCTGAGGCCATATAAAGCTGACATTGCAATAAATTTATGGGGCTATGACCTGATACAGCTATGGAATACCCAGGTTAACATTCCTGCAGTCCCCCAAAACTCATAATTCTGGTAAGGATATAATAAGGCACTATAAACAAAGGTCACCAGCCATTCAGGCTATACAAGAACATAAAGCAGCTAGCAAACCTTTAGAGGTACAACAGCCCTACCTTTAAAATGGTTAACTGAGAAGCCAATATGGGTTAAGCAATGGCCTCCAGCTGAAGATAAATGGGACCTCCTAAAACTGAGACACTTCTGTAAAGCAAAGAACATGGTCAAACACACAAAATGTCAGCCTACAAAATGAGAAATATGTTTACCAACCACATATCAGATAGAGGGATTATCTACAAATATACAAAGGACTGAACAAATCGGTCATCAAAAGAATAATTTATTTAGTAAAAAAAAATAGAGTACAGACCTAAACAGAGAACTCTCAGCAGAGGAATCTAAAATGGTTGAAAGATACTTATGAAATTTCTCAACATCATTAGCAATTAGAGAAACACAAATCAAAACAACTCTGAGATTCTAGTTTATACCTGTAAGAATGGATCAAAAACAAGATCAGAAACACTGATGCCAACTTAAGCTGGGACACTCCTCCATTGCTGGTGGGAGTGCAAACTGGTACAGCCACTTTGGATATCAGTATGGCAATTATTCAGAAAACTAGGAAACAACATACTTTAAGACCCAGCAATATGACTTTTGGTTTTATACTCAAAGGATGTATAGTCAGAGGCTGTTCATTTGTTCCCAGCTGTTCAGACCTGATATAATCACACAGAAAATATAGTAATTGCAATACTGTTTGGCCAATGGCTTACATGTATTTCTAGCGAGCACTTGGTGTGGGACAATGGTCTGTATTCTGTCAATTATATTTTAAATAAGTGCTGGTTGGCCAGTAGCCAGGCAGGAAGTATAGACAACCAGACAGGAAGTAGAGGTAGGCCAATGAGAACAGGAAAATTCTGGGAAGAAGGAAGACTAGTCGGCAGTCCTGTTCCAGCCACAGAAGAAGTAAGATGTGACTGCCTTACTGAATAAGGTACTGAGCCACATGGCTGGCACACACAAGAATAATGGGCTAACAAAAATTATAAGAGTTAATACGAAGCCTGAGCTAATGGGCCAATCAGTTTATAGTTAGACTTAAGACACCATTTCTCCTTTTCTGTCCAAATAAAAATGAAGGTTTTATAGATATGAAACATTGGACTCACAAAGATAAAATAGATATTATATATATATTTTTTAATTTTGCCAGATACAAATAGACTAAATATTGTAAATATAATTCTTGCTTGAACTTGTTTTCTTATATGTAATGTTACTATGTTAAAGTTAAAAACTTTCTTTTTTATTCAGGTAGAAAAGAGGAGATAATGTGGGATTCCTCTCTGTATGCTGTTAATATGATGAATTAAAATTGGTTAATAAAGAAGCTGCTTTTCCCTATAGCAGGGAAGAATATAGCCATTTTGGAAGAGATAGATAGATAGATAGATAGATAGATAGATAGATAGATAGAGTAGGCAGAGCCAGAAAGATGTCATGTAGCTGCTGAAGGAGACAGACACCAGATCCTTACCAGTAAGCCACAGCCTCATGCTGATATACCAATTAAGAGAAATAGGTTAATTTAAGATGTAAGAGCTAGGTAGAAATATGCCTGAGTCAGTGGCCAAGCAGCTTTGTAATTAATATAGTTTCCATTTGATTATACAGATCTGGACAGTCAGGAATAAATGAGCAGTCTCCAATTACAGACATCTGCTCAATTATTTTCTTATCAGAATTATTTTTCATAGCCAGAACCTGGAAACAACTTAAATGCCCCTTGACCAAAGAATGGATGAGGAAAATGTGGTACATTTATGCAATGGAGTACTACACCATGGGGGAAAAATGACATCTTAAAATTTGTGGGTAAATAGATGAATCTAGAAAATATAGTATTGAGTGAGGTAACCCATATCCAGAAAGACAATTTATAATATGTACTCATTCATAAGTGGCTTTTAGACATAAAGCAAAGAAAAACCAGCCTATAATTCACAATCCCAGAGAACCTAGACAAGAAAGATGTCCCTAAGAGAGACATACATGGATCTAATCTTCATGGGAAGTAGAAAAAGAAAAGATCTCTACAGTAAATTGTGAGCAGGGGATCATGGGAGAGGGGAGAATGGGAAGGAATAGGAAGGGAATGAGCAGGAAAAAAATATAGCTCAATAAGAACAATCTTTAAAAATGCAATCTTTTTTTTTCTCCACATTTAATTTTTTATTATTGCATTATAAATAGTACCATTCAAAATTTCCACCTCCTCCGCTCCTCCCATTTCCCTCCCGCTTCCCCACTCCCCCTTTCCTTTTCCCCTCCAGTCCTAAGAGAGGGCAGGTTACCCTGCCCTCTGGGAAGCCCAAGGCCCTCTGGCCTCCATCCAGGCCTAGGAAGGTGTGAATCCAAACAGACTAGGATCCCAAAAAGCCAGTACATGCAATAGAATCAAATCCCAGTGCCATTATCATTGGCTTCTCAGTCAGTTCCCATTGTCAGTCATATTCAGAGATATTTTTGAAGAACAAATACTACTAGAATTTGCCTTTCTAAACTAAATACTTAGGATGAAGAAAAAATTTACCTCTCTTAGTTAAAATAAATAAAAGAAAAAACAGAAATATTTAAATAGAAGTTTTTGTGAAAAATATTGCTTTTATTTACTTATATTCAACTAAATGAAGCACAAACTTTATTCTATTTTCTATATATTTACTTCAAAGAAAATTTAAACATGTAACAGGAAACTTAAAGCTTGGTTTGATATATTACTTTTGATGAATGTGTAGGTTAAAATGATAAATGAATTTCATTCTATATTATGTCAATGAAATAAATCGCTAATGCCATAAATGACATTAGAATATTAACATTCCACTCACTCAATATACTTTCTACTTGTCTTTCATTTGCAAGCCTGGTCATTTTAGTCATACATGTCTTAAGCTTTACAAGACTGGAAAACTATTATTAATTGTGGTCACTTTACCTATAAAAGCTCTTTGGTAAGCTATGCATCACTTGTTGAAACAGGCATTTGCTAGAAGAATACATATTCCTTCATCCTCCAGTTGATCATTCTTCTGCAAATTGGACATAGTAGCTATAACATGTGTGCCACCAAGAAGAGTTACTTTTTTCAGAAAGAGTATCTAGAATATATTATGATTTGAGAATTCCATCATTACCCCTGTGGAAATTCAGTTGGTATTGCAGCAGTGTTGCTCAGTGTGATATATATGGACCTGTACTTATGAGTATGCTATCCATTATCCCAGGAGTGAACTGGATATGCAAAGAGTAAGCAGTTGTTGAAATGAAACCAGATTATATTTTCTCTCTGACATCATAGGAGTCACCTTCCATGAAGCTGGAACAAAATACCTGACAAAGCAACTTATAGGCAAAAGTCTGTATTTTGACTTATTGTTTATGGGTACAAATCATATTGCAGGGAAGTTCTGGCAGGTAGAATTTGAAGGCATTAGTTTCATTGCATCTACAGTCAGGAAGAAGAGAGTAAAGCATGCTCGTGTTCAGCTAGCCGCATATTTTATTTTATTTTATTTATTTTTTTACATTGTTTTGTTTTATTTTTTCCATTCAAAAACATAATTAAAGAAATAAAATTTTTACATTTCTTCCCCTTCTCCCAGTCCCCTCCCGCTACCCCCCAACCCCTCCTCCCTCCCCCTTCTTCCTTGAAAGAAGGCATGGTGCCTTGGCCTGTTGGAAGTCCAAGGCCCACCCCCACGTCCCGGCCTAGGAAAGAATGCATCCAAAAAGACTCGGTTCCCAAAAAGATAATACATGCAGAAGAGATAGGTCCTGGTGTCATTGTTGATGGCTTCTCTGCCCACCCCCTTTCGCCGCCACATTCAGAGAGTCTGGTTTGATCATATGCTCATTCAGTCCCAGTCCAGCTGGATTGGTGTGCTCCCATTAGCTCAGGCACACTGTCTCAGTAGGTGGACCAGCCCCTCACGGTCCTAACTTCTTTACTCATCTTCTCCCACCTTCTGCTCTTCAACTGTACCTTGGGGGCTCAATCCATTGCTCTGATGTGAATGTGGGTCTCTGTCTCTATCTCCAGCCATCGGATGAAATTTCGATAATTGTGATCAAGATAATCATCACTGTGACTATGGGACAAGGCTAGTTCCTGCACCCTCTCCTCTGCTGCCCGAATAAGTAGCTGGGGACATGCCCGTGGACACCTGGGATTCCCATGGCCAAGTATCTTGCCAACCCTAAAATGATTCTCTTAATGTAGATATCTTATTCCCTTCTTCAATGTCCACCTTTCCTCCATCTTCACCCTCCCACTACCCCAAGCTCTACCCAGTCCTTCTCCCTTCTCCTTCCCCCTCTCCCCTATACCCCAACTCTATCCCCGCCCCCTGGCTTCCATATTTTGCTTGATGATCTTGTTTGCTTCCAAATTCCAGGAGGATCTGTATATGCTTTCTTTGGGTTCACCTTGCTATTCGGTTTCTCTGGGCTTGTGAGCTAAGTGCTTAGTGTCCCTTATTTTATGGCTAGGGTCCACTAATGAGTGAGTACATACCATAATTATCTTTCTGGGTTTGGGTTACCTCACTCAGGATAGCATTTTCTATTTCCATCCATTTGCATGCAAAATACAAGATGTCATTGTTTTTTACCACTGAGTAGTATTCTAATGAGTATATAATCCACACTTTCTTGATCCATTCTTCCATTGAGGGACACCTAGGTTGTTTCCAGGTTCGGGCTATTACAAACAATGCTGCTATGAACATAGTTGCACTAATGCTTTTGTAGTATGATTGGACTTCTCTTGGGTAGATTCCCAAGAGTGGTATTGCTGGATCCTGAGGTAGGTTGATTCCCAATTTCCTGAGAAACTGCCACACTGATTTCCAAAGAGGGTGCACAAGTTTGCATTCCCACCAGCAATGGATGAGAGTTCCCCTTACTCCACATCCTCTCCAGCATAGGGAATCGTTGGTGTTTTTGATTTTGGCCATTCTGACAGGTGTAAGATGGTATCTCAAAGTTGTTTTGATTGGCATTTTCCTGATTGCTAAGGAAGTTGAACATGACCTTAAGTATCTTTTGGCCATTCAAACTTCTGTTGAGAATTCTCTATTCAGATCCTTACCCCATTTTTTAATTGAGGTATTTAGAATTTTAATGTCTAGTTTCTTGAGTTCTTTGTATATTTTGGAGATCAGACCTTTGTCTGATGTGGGGTCAGTGAAGATCTTCTCCCATTCAGTAGGTTGCCTTTTTGTCTTAATGACTGTGTCTTTTGCTTTACAGAAACTTCTCAGTTTCAGGAGGTCCCATTTGTTCATTGTTGCTCTTATTGTCTGT
>PVIU01018999.1:0-37573 GCA_004026605.1 Ondatra zibethicus | reverse complement strand
CATCTCTTGGGTATATTCCCAAGAGTGGTATTGCTGGATCCTGAGGTAGGTTGATTCCCAATTTCCTGAGAAACCGCCACACTGATTTCCAAAGTGGTTGCACAAGTTTGCATTCCCACCAGCAATGGATGAGTGTTCCCCTTACTCAACATCCTCTAAAGCATAGGCTATCATTGGTGTTTTTGATTTTAGCCATTCTAGCAGGTGTAAGATGGTATCTCAAAGCTGTTTTGATTTGCATTTCCCTGATCACTAAGGGAGTTGAACATGACCTTAAGTATCTTTTGGCCATTCGAATTTCATCTGTTGAGAATTCTCTGTTCAGATCATTACTCCATTTTTAATTGGGTTATTTAGAATTTTAATGTCTAGTTTCTTGAGTTCTTTGTATATTTTGGAGATTGGACCTTTTTCTAATGTGGGGTTAGTGAAGATCTTCTCCCATTCAATCGGATGCCTTTTTGTCTTAAAGACTGTGTCCTTTGCTTTACAGACGCTTCTCAGTTTCAGGAGGTCCCATTTATTCATTGTTGCTCTTATTGTTTGTGCCATTGGGATTTTACATAGGAAGTGGTCGCCTGTGCCCATGTATTGCAGGCTACTTCCCACTTTCTCTTCTATCGGGTTCAGTGTGGTCGGATTTATATTGAGGTCTTTAATCCATTTGGACTTGAGTTTTGTGCATGGTGATAGATAAGGATCTTGTTAATTGCATGTTCTCTCTCTGCCTTTTGATTAGTTTGGATAGGGGTTTGTTGATCTTATTGATTTTCTCAAGGATCCAGCTCTTTGTTTCATTGATTCTTTGGATTGTTTTCTGTGCCTCTATTTTGTTGATTTCAGCCCTCAGTTTGATTATTTCCAGTCTTCTACTCCTCCTGGGTGAGTCTGCTTCTTTTTTTTCTAGAGCTTTCAGGTGTGCTGTTAAGTCACTAATCTGTGCTTTCTCCATTTTCTTTATGTGGGCACTAAGTGCTATGAACTTTCCTCTTAGCACTGCTTTCATAGTGTCCCATAGGTTTAGGTATGTTGTGTCTTTATTTTCATTGAATTCAAGGAAGAATTTAATTTCTTTCTTTATTTCTTCCTTGACCCAGGAGTAGTTCAGTAGTTGACTGTTCAGTTTCCATGAGTTTGTAGGCTTTCTGGGGGTGGAATTGTTGTTAAATTCTAACTTTACTCCATGGTGATCTGATAAGACACAGGTGGATACCCCAATTTTTCTTGTATCTGTGGATGTTTGCTTTGTTACTGAGTATGTGGTCAATTTTCGAAAAGGTACCATGAGATGCTGAGAAGAAGGTATATTCTTTCCTGTTTGGGTGGAATGTTCTATAGATGTCTGTTAAGTCCATTTGATTCATTACATCTGTTAGTTCTCGTATTTCTTTGTTAAGTTTCTGTCTGGTTGATTTGTCCATTGGGGAGAGAGGAGTGTTGAAATCGCCTACTATTAGTGTGTGGGGTTTGATGTGTGCTTTGGGTTCTAGTAATGTTTCTTTTACATATGTGGGTGCTTTTATATTAGAGGAATATATATTAAGGATTGAGATATCAACCTGATGGATTATTCCTGTTATGAGTATAAAGTGTCCATCTCCATCTCTTCTGATTGATTTTAGTTTGAAGTCGATTTTGTCAGATATTAGTATAGCCACACCCACTTGTTTCTTTGGGCCGTTTGATTGAAAAACCTTTTCCCAACCCTTTACTCTGAGGTAATGTCTGTCTTTGTGGTTAAGGTGTGTTTCCTGTAAACAGCAGAATGTTGGATCCTGTTTTTGTATCCATTCTCTTAACCTGTGCCTTTTTGTAGGTGAATTGAGACCATTGATATTAAGTGATATTAATGACCAGTGTTGTTAATTCCGGTTATTTATTTATTTATTTGTTTGTTTGTTTGTTTTTTGGTGGTAGAGTTTGTGTGTTTTGCTTCTTTGAGTTGTGCTGGTGGAGGGTTGTTACATGTCTGTGTTATTATGGGTATTGTTTGCTTCCTTGGGATGTGGTTTTCCTTCTAGTACTTTCTGTAAATCTGGGTTTGTAGCTACGTATTGCTTAAATTTGTTTTTATCCTGGAATATCTTGTTTTCTCCATTGATGATGAAAGAAAGCTTTGCTGAGTATAGTAGTCTGGGCTTGCATCCATGGTCTCTTAGTGTTTGCACCACATCTATCCAAGTCCTTCTGGCTTTCATGGTTTCCATAGAGAAGTCAGGTGTTATTATGATGGGTTTACCTTTATATGTTACTTGACGTTTTTCCTTTGCAGCTCTTAATATTCTTTCTTTATTCTGTATGTTATGTGTTTTAATTATTATATGGCGAGGGGATGTTTTCTTTTGATCCAGTCTATTTGGTGTTCTGTATGCTTCTTGTACCTTCATAGGAATATCCTTCTTTAGGTTGGTAAAGTTTTCTTCTATAATTTTGTTGAATATATTTTCTGGACCTTTGAGCTGGAATTCTCCTTCTTCTATTCCTATTATTCTTAGGTTTGGTCTTTTCATGGTGTCCTAGATTTCCTGGATGTTTTGTGTTAAGAATTTGTTGGATTTGTTGTTTTCTTTGATCAATGAGTTTATTTTCTCTATCGTATCTTCAGCGTCTGATAGTCTTTCTTCTATCTCTTGTATTCTGTTGGCTATATTTGTCTCAGTTGTTCTTGTTCATTTACCCAGATTTTCCATATCCAGCCTTCCCTCAGTTTGTGATTTCTTCATTGCCTCCATTTCAGTTTTCAAGTCTTGAACTGTTTCCATTACCTGTTTGATTGCTTTTTCTTGGTTTTCTATGGTATCTTTGAGGGATTTACTCATTTCTCCTAACTTTTTGTTAGTCTTCTCATCCATTTCTTTAAAGGAGTTTTTCATATCCTCTTTAATGGTCTCTATCACTTTCATAATGTTACGTTTAAAGTTAATTTCTTCTACTTCTTCTGGGTTAGGTTGTTCAAGTCTTCCTCTTGCATATTCACAGGATAACACATATTCCTGGTGTTATCACGTTGCTTTTTAGGTTGTTAGAGGAATTCTTGCATTGGTTCCTGCCCATCTCTTCCTTCGAACATGGTCAGGAGAGTCTCGGTGGCTTGGACCGATATTTGTTGTGGTTAATTGTGTACTTGGGGATTTTTCTTGTTCTGCCCTCTCTTAGGTCTCCTCCACACTGGAGTTGGCTCTCAGATCCCCTCCTCCCTGAAGAAGGGTTTGGTGGTGGATCTAAGGACCCCCTCCTGTTGTATCTGCTGGTACAGGTTCAGGGCCACTTGCTGGCCAAGGACCCCTCCTGAAGTATCTGCTGATACTCACAAAAGAAATTCTTGCAAACAATAAAATCAAGGTTTGCAGTGACTGGTCCTTCAGTGTACCAAGCTTCTATCAAATTTATCAACATATTCTAGAAAGGTATAATAAACATAGTGCCATTGTCTTACTCTCTTAAGAACCTAAGAACCCTGTAGGTTGATAAAGAGGGATTTTTTTCCAGCCAGACATGGCAGTTCACCCCTTCAATACCAGCACTCAGAAGGCAGAGGCAGACAGATCTCTTTGAATTCAAGCCACTATGCAGAGTTCCAGGACAGCAAGACACCATCTCAAAAGGGGAAAAAAAGATATTTTTTCATCATCAAAAAAGAGGATGAATGCTTAGACAAATAATTAGTTCAAATCATGTACCCAGAACTACAGCTGTTCATCCAAGAGTGGACTCTGTTTCTGGGTCCCTACCTTGCAGAAACTCTTATACAGAAATGCACACAAGGAAATAAAGCAAAGACTAACAAAATGCAACACAAACCAAATGCCTGCTCTGTCTATGCCTAACAGCGCTGTTTAAGCTGAAGAAATAGGCCTTAGACATCCTTAGCTGGAATCCTTTAAGAAGACACTTCCTAGAAGGATGTGGTGACATACACCTTTAATTTCAGAACTTGGGAGTTGGGGGGCAGAGAAAGTTGGATCTCTGTGAGCTCGAGACCAGCCTGGTCTATAAAGTGAGTTCCCACATATCCAGGGCTGTCTCAAAACAAACAAACATACAAAAAAGACTTTTTCTTAACATGAAAGCCTATGCTGTGGATTTCTGCTTGGTGGTATTAGAGAGAAGGTTAGAGTTAAGCCACCATGGAACTGCTCAGGTAAAGAAGACAAAACTGTAAGCTGATCAAACCCTCTCTCAGATATCACGAAGGCAATAGATTTTCAGCTTAACAAAGAATCCTTCCCCTAGAGTCCGTCACTGCTTGCTTCTATTTGGCTTCCAATTTCTAGTTTGAAATCAATGCAGTTTGCAACGTGGTCCCTGAAGATCAATCTGCAAATGAAGCAACTCTTATCCCTCCTGAAACCCCATGGCATTCCACCTCCTGACTCCCACTATCTTAGTTACTAACTGAAAGCTAGAAGCTTGGTGAATTTTCTAATTGTAGTTTAAGTTAAAATGTTTATCTAAGTAATTATTTTGAATGCTGAGGTTCATTGTTAATAATCTGAAGTATTCCTACAATTGTGAAACAAGAAAGAACCCTTTGAAAGAACAAAAGAAGTATCTTTGGCTTATTATATAGACTATAATATGCTTTCTATATTATACAAAAATATAATCAAAATGTAGACACTTTGTATAAAAATATGTTTTTGGTCCAGATTGTTACTATGGTTAAAACCAAATTATTTGTTAAAGTATTAATTATAACAGAATAGTTACCACTTTGGCTCAATTGTCAAGAAAAATTGGAAGAATGGGTTAAATGATTAGTTAGTTATACATTACTTCATTTTATTACTTGTTTTCATTTTGCTATTGTATTTGGTTTTTTGTTTTTATTTATTTATTTTTAAAACAATATTTTCTCATCTCACATATCAATCCCAGTTCCAACTCCCTCCACTGCACCCATCCCCCCAAACGTCCCCACCCCCATCCACTCCTCAGAGAGGGTAAGGCTTACCATGGAGAGTCAACAAAGTCTGGCACATCATTTTGAGGCAGGACCAAGGCCCTCTCCCCTATATCTAGGCTAATCAAGGTTTCCGTCCAAAAAGAATAGGCTCCAAAAGGTCAGTTCAAGCACCAGGGATAAATCCTATTACCACTGTCAGTGACCCCATAGACTGTCCCAGCCTCACAACTGTCACCCACATTCAGAGGACTTAATTTGGTGCTATGCAGATTCTCCTGCTATCAGTCCAGAATCAGTGAGTTCCCATTAGCTCAGGTCAGCTGTTTCTGTGGGTTTCCCCATCATAATCTTGATCCCTTTGCTCATATTATCACTCCTCCCTCTCTTCGACAGGACTCTGGGAGCTTGGCCCAGTGCTTAGCTGTGGATCTCTGCATCTGCTTCCATCAGTTGCTGGATGAAGGTTCTATGATGACAATTAAGGTAGTCATCAATCTGATTACAGGGGAAGGCCAGTTCAGGCACTTTCTCCACTATTGCATAGGATCTTAGCTGGGGTCATCCTTGTAGATTCCTGAGAATTTCCCTAGTGCCAGGCTTCTCACTAGCCCTGTAATGACTCCCTCAATCAAGATATCTTTCTTTGCTCTCCCTCTCTGTCCTTCCCCCAGCTGGACCATTCCAGTCCCTCATGTTCTTCCCCACCCCCATCCTCCCAATTTTATGAGGAGATGTTCTCTAATTCCCCTTCCCAGGGGGATCTATGCATCTCTCTCTCAGAGTTCACTTTGTTACCTTTGCTATTGTATTTGTAAAGCATGCAGATAGAAACAATGATAATTAAACACAGGCTTATTAATATTTTTCAGACTGTCATTTATCTAAAACCAGTGCTTTATACTGGTTTTGTGGTGATGAATTTGGATAAAAGAATACATTTTATCCAATCATTTTAAAGCTTGATATATACTTTTAACCACTTAGAACATGCCATTCTGACTTCCATGTACACCTGACAAAGGTTTACAAATATTAAGGCAGGTCCTGAATACAATTAGTAATACCTGGCATAAGTCTCAAACTCCATCAATATAAATCTAAACATAACTTGCTTTTACTAACAGTAGGATTATCAGAGTAACAGGAGGAATGGAAGCTGCTTTGCCTTCCTATCTCCGCTCCTGAGCAGGAAGGCCCACTCAGCAAGGGTTTGGTGTCTCTTTAGATAAGAGTTCCCCATGTTTTTTCATCTTCCCGTGATATCAGAGCTTTGATGTTTACAGTCCGACTCCAGATGCCCTGAGATTAAGAACTGGCCTCAGGTTAGCCAACTCAACTCATAACGGGGCAAAGGCTGACTGCAAGATAGAGAGTTCTATGCTTAAATCCCCTGACAGCAAGGCTAGAAGCCTGTTATCAGTAATACAGGGGATCTGGGCTTTGGTGAAAGAGTTGAAAGTTTGAGTTTAGCAGGACGAGTGATGTTTGGTTCTATTTAAGGGGTAAAGAAGGTAACTATTGTTCTGAGTTCAGAGGACATGTGTGCTTATGTTTTAAGAGTTGTTTGTTCCCAAATAGTATTTGCATTTTAGGAAAAACTACACATGCTCCACAGGAGGCATGTGTTAAGCATGAGGTTTGCAGGTGATCTTCCTGTAGGGCAAACATGCTAAAGGGTCCCAAGGAAGTCTAAAGTCACAACCAAGGGACTGCCTGAAAGCAGAACCAGTGTGAGTGTCTCTCACGTGTTTCCTCGAAATGCATTATTTACTTATTCATCCCCAGGACTGAGGATTACTTACCCTGATGTTTGAAAATCCATGGTGACCCTTTCAAAAGCTTCGGAACCAAAAGAGAAGAGACTCAGCTGTCGGTGGAGGCTCTTGGCTCAGAGTCAGAATTAGCAGCTTCAGTTACCCAACCCACACCCCTGCACCTGCCTGCCAGAGGGTGGGAAGGATTTCTGCATGGTGTGTCAATCACCCCTAGCCAATTCCAATTTCTGCCTTTAGGATGTCAGGTCTTAAGCCTCTCTTGATCCAGCCATGAAAAAAAAAGGGGGTTCTTACTCTAAAAGAACCTTGAATATTTTCTTAAAAATTTTGTACTTAATTACGACTTAATTTCTATGCAACCATTTCTCACAAACCAAGGAGATATTCATTGTCTTCATAAATATCATAGACATAAAATAAAAGCAAGGATAAAATGATAGTATTTATAAAATGTCTACTGCTTCATCTAGGCTGTGTGTGCTAACCAAAGAAATACAGAGAGAATGTATTTGGGTGTGTGTGTATGTGTGTGTGTGTGTGTGTGTGTGTGTGTGTGCGTGTGTTAGGAAAACAGAATCTATAGAAAAGAGAAAAGTAGCCGGGCTGTGGTGGTGCATGTCTTTAGTCCCAGCACTCGACTCGGCAGGCAGAGGCAGGCAGATCTCTATGAGTTCAAGGCCAGCCTGTTCTACAGAGTGAGTTCCAGGACAGAGAAACCCTGTCTCAAAAGACTAAAAGAGAAAAAAAAGTGAAGGATCTCAGGAGAGTTAGGCTCCTATTCTGGCTGCATTGTTTGCTGTGTGCTAGTAGCCAAGCAGTTTTACTTCACTTAGCTTGTGTGCAACAAAGAGACACCAACATCTGCTCCACTGAGTTACAATGAAGACTAACTGAAGCTATGGAGTATCTCACAAGTACTAACACGAGCAGAAATGCTACATTCCTTTACTTCCCCTTTATTTTATCAATGATAAAGCATTATAGAGCTGTGTATGATTCGCAAAGGACTCTGTGAGTCCCATGTGTCAGGACAAGGACCTATCCTTGACAGCTAGGACCATGTTCGGGACACATTTGGCTAAGCAGCTCTTCCAGGTCCATATAGCTGACCTCACAAGGAGCTGGTGTGAGTGGTGGCAGCCAACTGGCTCTAAGGTAATGAGCTTACTGTTTTCCCACAAATCTGCCTTGCTTAATGTTTTAGGCAAATTTTGACTCAGTGTATGCTCAGACTTCCAGTCTGCCACAGACACTCATCAGTTTTAATGAAGTGGACTTCTGTGCTATAAGAATCATAGTGGAATGACCTAAGTGACTATCTCCCTCCATCAAGGAATCGTCCCTGAAGATGGAGAAAGTTGGCCAGTTTTTCATGCTTTTTCATATACAGTCACCGCCTTATGTTTGTAATGTCAGTGTCAGCACCATAGCATAGAGGAATGGAAGATCCTTTGTTGTGGGAGAATTCCCCAGTACTGTAGACATTTGAGCGGCCCCCTCTACCCAGTAGATGATCATAGCTTACGTCCTCCTCACTGCCCAAGCCACCTATGACAACTTCAATTGCAGACATTGTGAGTGCCCCTTAGAAAGCACAGACGGTCCTGTTCAGAGCCACTGGTAGACATAATTTCAAAGGGCCCCTAAATGCTAGTTTTTCAGTCTACCTCTTCACCTCAGAATAGCTCAGAGTGGAAGGTGGATGAGGCTCGTGGCTTTAAATAGCAACAGGATGACACTTGGCCTTTGTGGGCAGTCAGCAGCCTGCTGTAAGTGTAAAGCCCCAAACAGAGGTTCCGGTCAGAGAGACCATGAAGTGCCTGTCAAAGTCAACAGCTTTCCTCTTCTCTTTTCTAATTCCTAAACATGTTCCCCATGTCTAAGAGTATTTTCAGGGAGGCACTATTTTGAGGACAGTGAAGTAAATGGTTTCATTTCACTTTTGTTGTTTGGATGAATTTAACGTTATGGAAGGAATCAGAAGGAAAACTATGGAACCAAGCAAGAAGGAAGAGGGGTACAATTGTTTTCTAAAGAATGAACTCAACGATACCTCTCTTATGTAAAAGGTCTGCATTTAAAACAAGAGAAACGCTAAACTTTATTGTCACCGAATAAACAGTAAAGTTTAGCAGCATTTATCTCTGGAAAGGAATTGTAATGGTCTTTACTACTTGTGGTTAATATTTCCAGTATTTTTATTTCAACAGGTAGGAGGAAAATCGAAACAAAATGTTTAGGAGGGTGCACGTGAAAATGATAACAGCGATTGATACTTTCAGGTTTCCAATAATTTTATAATGCAAAGCACTGCTAACATCCCTCAACTTGTAACCGGCTTATAACCTGATGAAATCACTGTTGGCTGAACATATCCAAAGTTGAGAATCATTTATTATACCTCTGCTCTGAGTGCCACAGTCAAGCAGTTAAGGACTCCCTGCTTGCCTTCACAATCCCATAACTTGGACTGTCACAACTAGACCTGACCCAGATCACAGTGACAATCCGAATTACAAGTGCAGTTCTCCAGCATCATCGAGAGGGAAGAATCCTCAGCCATGATAAGTGAAAGGCTGTACTGTGGAATGCTATGAGGACTGTATGTGGAAGATTAAACCATTATATTGAATTCTTTTTTTTTTGACTATCCAAAGTAGGAAGTAAAATATGCCCGCCCTTTCTGAAAGCCTCTTCTTGTGCCTTTACTCCCCACCCACCTGTTCTGCGATAGTAGCTGCTGTATCCATGTCTAGCATGGTAGCTTTGATTTGGTATTTGGAACATCACACATAGGGGGGAATCAAGTGTGGTATTTGTGTTTTCACAATGAAGCTTTAAGTGAGTTTTCTAGATAATGCTAAACAGTTGTTCACAGTAGCTGCAGTTCTTGGTCCTCCCAGTAGCAGTGTGTGTATGAGAGTTTCCACTCTCATTACCAAAGTTAAGTACACTCAGTCTCTTCGCTGCTGACCTTTTCAAAAACTAGTATTGCTGATAAAAGTAGTCTTTAGTTTACCTGTAGAAAGGTAAAGTTATGTTCTAATCAGAAAATTAAAATTACAAAATCATTTATATTACCTTAATGTATAATCAATATATTATTACACATGCATATATGTGAATATATTAATAGATCATATTATTCTATATTGGTTCATGTTTATTGTAGCTAATTGTAGCTAATTTTTGTAATGAAAATAAACATTTTACTACATGAATAAAAATATAGAGAGAATGGAAGATATAGGATGAAATACCAACTGTGGAGATATCTGATTGTTATAATCATTGCCTTATTTTTCTTAAATTTCACTGCTAAATTTTTATAGTGAGAAAAGCAATGTATCTAACGTCAAGGTATGATTTCTCCTCATAACTTTTATTTTTAGTTGTTATTTTATTTTAACTTTTGTACATATTCATGTCTTCAGAGGGGTATGTGCAAATGAGTGTGAGTGTGAGTGGGCACCAGAAGAGGGCGCCATATTTCCTGACGCTGGACTTGCAATCAGCTGTGAGCTGTTGGAGTGGATGGATGCTGTGAACTTAACTCTTTTCCTCCATAAGAACAGGAAACACTCCCAACCTCGCCTTATCTCCAACCAAGGGTCTGTTGTTTGTATTTGTTTTTGTTGCAGTTGTTGTTGCAGCTTCCTGTGCACCCCTTCCCCCCCACACACACCTCTCTCTGCCTTTGAGGTTTTCACTGTTCACTTCAACACAGTTACAGAATAATGTTCCTCAAGTTTAGTGCATAGGGTACCGCTGGGATCTATTAAAATCTATTCAGATTCAGATCCAACAGGATTCTGTTAGGGCAGGAAGGATTGGTCCCAAGAGTTTATAACTTGATGTAATTAACCCACAAGGTTTGTCTTGAGATACAAAGCCAGAAGCTGCTCTCCCTTAGCCCTCTGGCCCATTTTCTATTTCTTTGGGGCTTCTCAAAAATTCACAATGATAATGAGTGCAGCGGGAATCACAATAGGTTTAGAGGGTGGAAAAGACCCAAAAGAAGGAAAGTTTATGAAGTTATGTCAATGAAGGTGGGTCCAGGGAAATCCCTGAAGTCATGGACCAATAGAGTATAGTTATTTGCCTTTTCATTATTTTGCCATTTTCTCTGTTTTAATATTTCTATATTTTCAGAGTTTTGCACCTGTTGAAACTCCCCCCCACTCTGCCTTATGCTGACCAAACAATTTCAGGTTTCTGTCAATCAAGATCATGTAGATTTAGTGGTTTCTTTTTGTTTGTTCATTTTCATGTCTTGGGGCTAAGATGACCATGTCTATTATCCATATGTCATGAAGGAAAAATCATTTTCTCTTTTCAAATAAAACACTTCTTATATGCCATGTCTCGTTTAACATATATTTATTAATGAAAAAGTACACCAAAATACACTTTATATTTATTTTTGCTAACTCATAATCTGCTAAAATTCCACCATTTCCTGAAAGCACTGTACATGCCAATTTGTCCTGCCAATTTGCAGACACATGCTAGCTAGCCAGGCCCAAGATAAGTCATGTGATAGGACACAAGATGGGATTATTTTCAAGCCTCAAACATTTGCTTCAGCTTTTAGAAACACTGGATGAAGAAAACTTCTCACTGAAAATGTTAAAGTGCAAGGAAACATTGTAGAAGTCATCCTGTTAGCATACACCTGGACAGAGCAAAGGAACCCACTGGTATCTAGCTCTTTAAAGGATAGGTGCAAGTAATTGCCACAGCATTCCTGTGCTCTATGGATAAATGAACACCTCCTGTATGCAGCTCTGTTTATTATTAATGTGTCTCTTTTCCTCCTTAAACTCAGTCATATTTGTTCATGCTAGGTGTAGAGAGAACATGACATTTACCTTCTTTTAAAAACCTCCTAAAGTTTATTATCTTTAGCCATCAAGGGCCTCTCTTCCTACATGCAAACAGACAAGAGAACAACCTTGGTTCCAGCTTTGCTCCTTCTAACTTCCAGCTAAGATTCCTATCTCCCCAGCCTTGCCAATATGTTACTTTCTGTTCACATTAAAGGTAAGATGGAAACTCCCTGTGGGTTTGCAGAACAGCAGATGGAGGAGATTAACCAGGAAAATCTCAAGGTAGTGTGGAAAATAGTTGACCAAGCTACACAAGTGTGGCTACTAGAGAGAACACACTGAAGGGCATGAAGAATCAGGACAGCTCCTCCATTTCCAGAGGCTTTGGAGAAACACACTCAAGAAAAATGCAGAAATTCCACCATCACATGATCCACTTCCTGTCTGTCCTTCCTTTCAAGTCAGGGGGACCTCAGAGAAAGGCAGTTTGAGATGAGTCTGTGGGGATCTCTAAAGCTTTTGCTTTACCCCTAAACAGGAGGCCAGGCCAGGCACATCTTAGGTGGAGACTTATGGAGAAGAGAGGTGGCAAAAGCCTCAAATCGTACACAGATTTAGAGCTCCAAGTGCTTGTGGCAGAGCAGGTATGGAAACCAAGGGAGACTGTGTGCAGCAGTGGCAGATAACACACTACAATATAGTGTTTCTGTTTCTCTCCATGTTTCTGTCTCCGTGTATGTCTCTCTCTCTTCTCTCTCTCTGTCTTTGTCATCTATCTATCGATCCATCTGTCTGTCTGTCTGTCTATCTATCTATCTATCCCCATATGCAGAAAAATCAAATAGACCAAAAGGAGGGAAGCAGGAATCCACAGATGAAAGTGGAGACTCCAGGAGAATGAAGAGAAGAAAAGCTTAATTTAGCTTGAAATGGTGGTGCACACCTGTAATCCCAGAACTTGGGGAACGGAGACAAAAGGACCTTGAGTTCAGGACCATCCTTTGCTCCACAGCGTAATCTTTCTAAAGACCAGTTTACAATAATAATGAAAAGAAAGAATGGAAGGAAGGATGAATGAAGGGGAAGCATATGAAAGAGAAAGGAAAAAACACTCTCATGCAGCTGTGTGACTTTAGGTCTCAGAGGCACCAAATTTAATAGCTTAGTATTATCCATCACAGACATGTAGAGCTCTTTTGTCTATGTGAGCTCAAACTTGGTTATGGAGTAGCAGCATTTCATAACCAGCTTTAAAAAAAGGCACATCAAGATGGCTGGATGAAAGAGAAAATCAAGGGGATGGCTGAGATTCATGCCAGACATTGGCTTGGGTTCTCTCCTCACATGGTTGCTAAGGACCTGCTGTGGATCCAGGGGAGCTCTCTGGCATTCTAAGCATTTTGACAGCACTCCCTACTTGGCTTTTGCTGACATACTATAATTTTATGAACTCACAAGATGGGGATGGCTTATTTAAGTCTGAAGTTGTCTTGTCTGGAAAGGAACTTTTGCTAGCCTCCTGTTGGGAAAAACACCCACCATGACCTCTTTCAGTGGCAGCTGCCACTGGAGCCAGGATTGATGGGAGCTCTGAGTGTTATATAGACATGGAAAGAAACACTGCCTTTGAACTAAAATTAGATGGGAGGAAAAGTGTTCTCTGTGAAGGTTGTGATTTGGGCTATTTCTCTGCCCCCGTTCCATAGTTATGATCAAGTCCTGTTGAACTCAATTTGGCAGAGGGATGAGTTTCTGGACAGGGGCTGTGTGCAAACACTGGCTTATCACTACAGGGATGACATGAAGGAAGAAACACTCCACCCAAAACTCCCCAAACATCACTAGGGAGAATGTTTTCCCCGGTGTGCACCACCTGCCACCTGACCAACCCACCACTTCTCAGACAAAATGAAGAGTTCCTACCATTCCAGCTCAGAGTCCCCGAAGCCTTTGTGAGGAAGCTGGATTCTGTGTCAAAGAGAACAAGGGCAGTGAAATCCTGTCAGTTGTTTATCCTTTGACGTTGTAGTCAGAAAGTACGCAACTAAATTTCCTCTTGATATTAATTTTTTTTCATCTATCCTCCTGGAGTAGTAGGCAGGGGTGAGAGCCTTTCCTGTGACTGAGTCTAAAGATTGGTTAAATTTACTTTAACCAGTCTCTGGGGTTTGAAATTTCTTGGACTTCCCACCTTCTCAGCCCAGGGTAAGTTTTTCCAAAGAAGCCCTATAGCTTTCTACCTACTAATGTCTATGGAAAGTCCTCTCGAACATCCCTATTGTTTTGTCTGTGTAAGCTCTTAGTCCCCTGGGTCTTCTGATGTCAGCATGGTGGAGGATTTCTGCTTTAACAGAGACAACTGAAAAATCAGTGTGTGGAAACAAGCCAGAGCCTGCATCCCACCCCACGTGGTGACTGCATCTGTGGTTATGCCTTGGAGTCCTTCCTTTCTGCTGCTTGGCACTAGGTTCATGGGGGGGGGAGATGCTGTAGTATCAGAATAAGCCCATAACTGCATTTACATGAGAGCTGTGTAAAGAAGTCTTAGCCTGAGGCCACAGGTGGGGTTCCAAACCCAGGTCTTCTGCACCCGAAACAGAACCTCCTTTTCTTGGAGTCTTGGGTTTTCTCTTCTTATACTTGACCAGGAATGGGTCAGTAATAACAGCTTTCATGAGCAAAGTGTCAGAGACTCTGGGTTAATAAGTTTGAAAAGATTCTTTACTGAAAAGTTCATAGAGCTCACATTAAATATTATGAAGAAGACTTTGAAATTACAAAGTGGAATGCATGAAAGATATTCTATTTATCAAACTATACACCATCCAATTCTTTCCACTTTTGAGTGTGTGCTTTTTGGGAGAAGGGTTCTGTTTGATGCACTGCACCATAGCAAAAGACCAAGTTATTTTTAAAATTCCTATCTGAGGAAATACTTTTCTTCTACAATTTCCCCTTTTGATTGAGAATCATTATGGATAATAGGCAATATCATTAGTTACTAACAGGAGATAAATATATTCAGACATTTAGAGTGCTGAAGCCAAGCCCCATTTTAAAATTGGCATTTTCAGAGTGTTAGGAAAGAGGCTGTATGAGTCATTATTTTATCTATTTGATGTGTCAGACACTGATAAATTATCTCTTTGGATTATCTGATTTAATTTTCACCCGAATCTTATTATGTGTTGTTTTACATGTACAAATGAAGAAACCAGGGCCTGATGACATTTCATAAATAATTATTGCAAAACCATTCAATCAACAAGAGACAGAGGCAGGGCTTCCATTCACTGTCCTGATAACAATTTAATATTAAATATATTAAATCTCTATATTAAATAAATAATTTATCAGTCTCCTTCTTGTACCCCATTTGGCAACCTGCCATATCAAATTAGAAATAAACCAATTCTAACATTAATTTTCTTTTATGTAAAATGCTGACTTAGCATGAAATAATGTTGAATCATTGATCTCTTATATGTACTTAAAATATATATATAACAACTAAATGTTACCAAATGATTTATTATGATTGGTGCTAAATTACAATGTATATGAAATGGATTCATTATGGAAACACATAAAAATAGTTAACTAGTTTTGTAATTATATTCGCACAAGAATCTGAAATATAGTTTCTGTTCTGCCCTTTAAAATATATCCACAGAATTACTTTTGTAGTTTTTGCTACACAATTTTACAATACTGATACTGCACCTGTATCATCTACCATACTATAAGAATGAAACAAAATATGAAAGCAATTAATAGAAAATTATTCCTTTCCATATCCATCAGTGATTACAAAGAAGAAAGTTTGTATCCATTGGCAGTGAGGACGGATGGTAGCCATTAGCATTTCAGATCTTACATACATAGACATATGTATGAATACACCCATGATTTGCTCGGGCTATTGTCCCATCTGTAGGTGTTTGCCTTCTGAGTTGACCAGTGATTGCCAAAATGCTGTGCAATTCTACTGGGACATTGGTATTATTTCTTTTTTTTAACCATGTTTCTCTCAAAAATCAAATATATAAGAAAGAAATACAGCAGGCTAAGATCTACAGTGCTACAATGCAAGTTAAAACAGTTACTAAGTTACCAGTCACAGCAGTTTATGTATTTTTGCTATTCACAGACTGCAGACTCTTGTTGAATATCTGAGCTGATGGAAATTGATGACATATAGACATGCATTCATGTGAGTCCATAATTAATGATGTTTATACTGTAATAAGCACATTCATTTTTAACACCATTCAGTAAACAGATTCCTTTAGGGCTTGAGCTAAATCCGCTATCACAATTACACACAAAAGAACCTGTAAACAAGTTGACGGTACACGTATGTACAAGCAAACTGCACTGGAAAAGCGAAGAGGTAATTTCAAATGGGTGTCACTTGGTATATATCAATGTGCAAGAAACTGATCCATCATCAAGTGCCAGAATGTGGTCAGCGAAAAAGGAACATGAGCAAGGCCCCTGTCAATCACCACTCAGTGTTACTTCCAGCAAAATCCAGATGCTTCCATGTGTGGAGTGACATCACATTCAAAGCGTCCGAGACAAAAGGGAAGAGAAATGTGAGAATCCCTGCTGAATGTGTCTGGAGATCTCCAGGTAGCTTATTCAGTACACCCCATAGGGTTATGTGGATATTATTTTAGCAATTACATTTAATTTAAAGAAATTGTTCTGTTAATTGGGTTCTATGTGGTGCTCTGCTTGTTATGAAAGATGTGGGGAATGAGAACTTAATTTTTTTAACTTCTTCCCAGTATCACAAAGAATCGCTCTTTATGGACTTAGCTGAACACTATTGTCAGCCTGAAGGGTGTCACTGGAAGCTGATCCCATCAACCAATTTCAGGGAAGCTTAAACAAAGCTCTCCTAAGTTAGTGTCTCTGAACGTTTTGGATAGGATACCATTTCAATAAATCTTTAATCCAGTTTTTTATACCGAGAGACAATAATGAGCAATGCTGATACCCCCACTTCTGCACCCTGCATGCTTCTCAAAACTAATTGCCATGCCATTCTCTAAAATAGGCACAACATGTTTTTTTGTTTTTTGTTTTTTTAAAAAGTTCTCCTGATTCAGTTTCCTTTTAAAAAAATTAAAAATAAACAAATGGAAGAAAATTGAAAGGAAGACAGGACAGTGTAAAACTTCCCGTCTGATCCAAACTGCTGGGAACAAAAGATTACTGCAAACTTCATTAGAATAATTAATTAAAAAGAAAAAAAAAGACCTTATTTCTTCCTCAAGCCTTCAAGACCACACCTGTAGAGGGATTATGGAGAAAATTTGCCCACTGGTGCACCTGGGTGTCTGGTTCTGCGGACACTCCGTATAGGTTCCCGGGAGGAGGGATCCTGCTCTATCAGCTGAGCCCTGGCTTGGGAAACAGACTATCTTTGAAGTGCAGGCTTATGTGCTTACAAACTGAACCCATGAAGCACGGGGGAAGCTTGCATAGGTTAACTTCAAACACCTCTCACATTCTCCCACAATCTCCAAAGCGATTGACTCTGACTGAGCATGTAGCCTACCTTTCTGCCGTAAATTTAGACATTTATCTCTTCTGTCTATCGGATATCCAAACAAGTAAGACATGCTTCCTTTCATTTGCCTCTCATCCTCTTTTTCTGAGCAACTTTTTGGTACTTGTGTAAACAGTCTGAAAGAGTGATTGGCAGGAGACTGGAGAGTGTTTGGTGTGCTCAATGTGCCCTAGAGACTTGACACCTATTTACAATGCATATTTCAAACTGATTGCTGTAACTTCAAAATAATTAGGCTGATAAACACTTTAACTCATAATCGTGCAGGCCGCATAGACCCCATGGACTATGAGAGAGCAATTTAGTCAACAGGCCAGTGAAAACGCACTGGGAATAGCCAGTGGGTTTGTGCTATCATTTCTTTCTTTTCTTCTTAGAAATCACCACTTGCATTTGGTGGCATTTTGTTTCTCTCCTTTTGTTTTGCTCTTGTCACGAGCAAATTTGAAACACATAGTTTGAAATTCAAACCAATGGTTTGGCATTTCTTTAAATACAATTTTTGTTTGTTTTATCCATAGAAGTTAAATCTAGGTATTTATATCATATTCTCTGCATCATTAATAAATATATACATTCATAGTAGAAGAGAATTCTGGAAACCAGAACTACAATAGACTATCTAGGAAACCAATAGAAACTGTAATAATTAGTTTCCTAAACTCAAAATTTCCAAGTTTCAAGTTATGTGTTTATGTGTATACATATGTATAGATATATAGCTATTTATATATATATACATCTAGATAGATGTACACACACATATACATATATACACAATTTATACACCAACACACAAAACACCCAGATAGCCATGCTCCTTACACACAGTCTTGCATTTCGTTGCCTCTTTTTTTCTTTATCCCCCACCCAAGCTTAGAAGAGCAATCAGGAGACATTGTGGGATGCGGGAAGCCAATGTATTTGTATTTTTGATCTGGCTTGAATAAAAAAGAACCTAATATTTGCTTAAAAGTCAAAATAGGAAAGCAGAAGGGTACACAGACACATGTCTGTGTAACACATGTGCCCAATCACCCACCTGTTTATGTCTTTTCAAATTTTCCCTGGTGCCCTGTACACAGCATGGCAAGCAGTCTCGGGGATTCCTTGTACAGAACCCAGCCTAGGGCGAGTATCTCTTAGGACCGGACAGGGTGCCATCAGCTGTGCCCTGTGACTGCCCCTCGTAGAGTTCACAGTGCAAGGTAAAATCGGTGGCAGAGAGAACAGAGAAGTACCTTCCAAATTTTCCTTTTTCCTTGTCTCCTCTGGAAATTCATGTTCAATAGCTGTTGTGGTTTAAAATATCTCATTTCTTTTAGAATGGGTGCTGGGCAGAGATCATACTGACTACTCTTTACTGACAGTAAAAGAAAAGGAGAAATAGATAAAAGCTTGGAATAAAAAGGAGAAGCAGTTATTTATGAGATGGTTAAGTCCACAGCCTTTGGAATACAATAAGCCCAAGTGAAAATTTGTTTCTACTACTGTTGTATGGGCCTGTGTGCTATATTTTCTTTCTGAGCTCCATTGAGCTTATCTGTAAGGCAAGCGGCAGTGAGGGGGATGAATTTTTAGATTATTAAAGAATTTAGTGAAAAAAGGTATATTCAATACCAAGTAGAGTTTCTGGTGTGAAATGATAAGTCCTTAGTATACATTATTTAAAACTTGGTTCTTAACCTATAATTCTAGTATGATGATCTAATATATACATATAGGATAAATACAGAAAACATACAGAAATAATATGTTTGGGTGAAATGGATTCAAGTTCTTCATCCAAAATTGGATTTCCTAGTAGTTTATGTTGTTCATTGCAGTGATATTTACATGGCATGCATGCTACCAATATTTGATGAATGCATATACAAATATTTGATTGGTTGATTGATTTAAACTCTCCAGTCTTTAGTTTCCATTTTGTAAAATGGGGATATAGTGATCTGATCTTTACTTTATCACTTTAATGCTTGTCTGATAAATTTAAAATAGATATCAAATTATTTAAGGCCACAAATGGTTCCTCAGAGAGTTTACATGAACCTATTAGATGAGTCTCAGCACCCAGGGCTTCTGAGGCTTGTCATGTCTATGAAAACAGGGACTGAGAGCTAGCCCTGTACAAATCTATGAAACAATGAAATATATTTTTGAAGATCTAAGTGCCCTCTTCAGTGAGTGGACATTCAACCCAAAGAAATAAAGTGTACACTGAACAACTAAAATGATGGAATCTTTGGTCCACTGTAAGAACTATCTTCCCCTTCCTGATTTTGTGTCTGAGACCTTGTAGTCTACTGTTGATCACTTAGAAAGCATTCCAACAGGGTCATGCAAAACTTAAAAGGCTCCAGAGTGCATCAGAATACACTTAGCTGTTGACATGATTGGTAACATTGATGAAGTGTAATTGGGTGAGGAAGACAAAAAGACTCATCTAGAAATCACATGACTGCCTAAGACCCAGACTGCTAATTCCCTTTCATGCCCTTCCAAAGGACGGCATATTCCTTCTTCCAAACCTCAGTGCTCACATCTACAGCAAGGGATGGTTGCATCAGGCATCATATAAAATGCATATACATTTAAGTTGGTGATTGTTGTGCTTTCTTAGCTTGTGCCTCGACGAGGAAGTCCCTTTCTAGACATGGTGCAGAAAGGAAGTCATGGCTTCTATCGGGGGAGGGAAAGGACTCAGTTATCTTTAAGGTACTGGCCACTTGGAGTTTGACCATGCTCCAATGAGTGGATAACACAAATAGGACTTAGTGTAATTCTTTACTTATTTTTTTTTCTTTTTGGGGGGAGGAGGATGCAGGGATGGGAGGGTGGACTTGGGAGGAATGGGAAGTGAATGTGATCGGAGTGCACTGTATAGAAATTTCAAAGAATCAATAGAGATATTATATTGGGGAAAAAACATAACGGAAAAAAATAAATGTAAAGCATTCCTTAGGTAAGTTTCTTGTCTTAGGCAGTATTAAGATTTTTGAGTGGACATCGTTTGCTGTGGGGGTCTTTCTTGGGCACTGGAGGAGTCTTGGTGGTGCCCCTCATCTCTACTCACTGGATTTCAGCAGCACCCCTCAGTCATGATAGCCAAAAACATCTGCAGGTATTGCCAAAAACTGCTGGGCTGCAAAATCATCCCTGGTTGACAGGAATTGCCTTAAATGCACACAGTCTGTGCAAACCAAAAGAATTTCTAAAAATGTTTATCTACACAGAAAAAGATAAACTACTGATCCCTGGACACAATGGGAGAAAAACTGTTAATGACCAACATGAATTCTAGTTTAGCTTCCGCCAAATGCATTCTTCTAGGCTTCAGTTGTAGCTAAGTGCTGGAACCCGTCCTTCCCTACCCTAGATGCTGGGTTCAATTCCTGACACTACATTCTGTTCCTTTCCCCTTTGTTTGTTTATTTTTATGTAAGATTACATTAACTTTACACATGGTGACAGGGAGTTTGATTTTCCTCCACCCCAGACATGTGTAATGTTTTAATAATATCAGCTGGATGGTGGTGGCACATGCCTTTAATCCTAGGACTCAGGAGGCAGAGGTAGGCAAATCTCTGTGAGTTCGAGGCCAGCCTTGTCTACAAGAGCTAGTTCCAGGACAGGCTCCAAAGCTCCAGAGAAACCTTGTCTCAATAAAACAAAAAACACCAAACAACAACAACAAAAATAATATCAGGGGACCAATATCAATTAGTCAATATTCTAAATGGTAATCTATTGTTCAGAATTTTAAAAATAAATTAAATTTCTTAACCAAAGACTTTTTCTATGTACTCAAATAATCAATAACCATTGGCCTAACATAAATGTAAAAGCAAGGCATACATGTATGCACACACACACCATGTACACACAGATGCAATTGTGCAATATTTCTTTGCTACTTTGTATGGAATACATCAGTTTTCTGGATCTGCTTCCATTAGTGATGTATAGAGCCAACATCAAAATAAAAGAGTGTGAGAGAGAGAGCCTAAAGTTTTGTTGTTTTTTTTAATTGTGCAAATCCAGGTAATAGCTAGGGGTTCATGCTAAGAATAACCTAAACAAGACAGAGCAGATCACAGAAGTTCAGACTCACTAAATCCCTAGTTGGCCTCTAAGTGCTTTTACAAGGCTGATGAATGGGAAAATTGCCCCTACCCTCCTCCAGAACAAACCACATGATAATTTCTGGGTTAGGGAACATTTTGTTCTTTATCTTTTAAAAAAGAGTTTCCCCAAATAAAGTATGGCTGACATTCTAGGACTTAAAATTTGTTCACAAACAAGAGGAATTTGTTGTTTTAAGAGGTTAAGAAGTTGGGGCACTAAAGGCATCTTCCCACTTGGGGTGCAGAGCAGAGAAAGCAACAGACTGAAACAAATGGAACTAGTTTGTATGTGTGTGTGTATGCTTATATTGACAAATAATCTTAGTTAGCTGTTCAAGCTCATCTGTTTCATTAGCTGTTCCACACTTCCTTTTGTATTTATTTAAATGTTCATCAATGCTCATGACAAGTTAATTATTCTGTTTCTTGTGCTATAAGGGTACTTGTCATCTATCCACTTATTCTTCTCTTATGTGCTAGGGTCAGCTTGGTGAGTTACTGTAACCTTCTAACTTTTGTGGTGTATGTATGTATGCATGAGAGAGAGAGAGAGAGAGAGAGAGAGAGAGAGATAGAGAGAGAGAGACAGGGACAGAGACAGACAGACAGAGACAGGGGAGAGAGACACTACGGTTTAACAACCTTTTCTGGTAGTATAACTAGAAAAATTTTTAGCACTTCATTTCTTTTGTGTCCTTACAGTTGAGTTATCACCATTTTTAATTCCTTCTGTCCTTTCTCATATGCTTATTCTTATATACAAGATTTTGTTTTACATTTTTGGTTAATGTTATGGTTCAACATATCCATTATCCACGAGCCTCATATCTTGCTTAAGTCAAACTAGGCAAAGTAAGTGATTCAGTGGCTTAGGGTTGTATTGATAAAACAACTGAATTCACTGATTATTCCACATTGCTTTGGTATTATCTATATATTTCACCAATAGAACCATCTTTGGGGCAGCATAATCATTAAATTATGGATTATTCTCTGGCTCCTTTAACCCAAACTGAGTAATAAAATGAACTGACCCCCAAAAAGTCATTAATTTCATTTGCTGTTGGGTATTATTAAAATACCCTTTTCTTAGAGATGTTCCCCATCCAGCTGGGATAAAGCTATATACAGACTTTCTGACTGAGGAGTGGAGGCCCATCTACCAAGAGATAAAGCTGTAATGACAGAGGCTTTCCAACTCAAGGAAAAGGCACGAACACAGAACTATGGGAAGAAGACTTTGGTTGAAAGGCAGATGAAATGATAAGTGGATTTTGGGAAAATACTAGTGGCCTAGTCCTAAAACATGCTTTTTCTTCTGTGGCAGCGAATGGCACATGCTTTGAATTACATGTTGACTTCGCCTTAGTTCCTCAATAGCAATTTCTTAAAGTGAGGCCCTTGGACCATCAAAATTATTAAACATACTAACTCAAAATTCACCTTCCCCGGCCCTGCTTCAAGTTTTATGAGGCTGACTCTGAAGTCCACATAAGGGGATCTCCTCTTCAGAAAGTGCCATAATGGGTTTTATATGTGTGATGATTACTGAGCCACAAAACAAAACAAAACATTGCAACAGTGGTCACTCGGGGAAAATCCCCTGTCCAGTGTCCTTAGCAAAATGAGAAGAGCAGAAATTTCAAAGTGAATTCTGTGGCTACATCACAAAGCTGTGGTTATTAAAGTTGAAGACTCTTCTTTCCACAAGGGTAGGGCGCAATAATCATTTTTTCTTGAGCTAGAATGATGAAGAATATATAAATCAAACTCAATCCATCATGTTTCATTTCTTCTAATTTCTTTGCAGATATCCATCATTATATAGTCCCTTACAATTGACATCTAACTCCATTGTAATCCCAAATACATACTGTTCACTCTGCTTCTTTCTCTAGTGTGTTCTTTTGACACTCTAAAAGAAAATAAACAAATTGGAACAGTGGGCCATCAAGACCGTAAGATGCCAACAATACCAAGACATTAAAGAGAGAAATGGCCCATGCTAAAACCTATAACTCAGCATGCAAATTGGCAAAAACATTTATCTGCCACAGAGTCACCAGGGGGGAAATAATTCCCTTCATTTTTCCTTAGAAAATTGTTATGTCAAGTAGAGATGACAAAGAATTCATCCTATAAGTTCACAGAAAATGTCTTATTAATTCTAGCGAAGACCAAACATAAGGCCAACATTACTCAAATTGTGTGACAGTGTATCCAGTGGTAGAAACACCAAAGACGCAGTTCTTCTGGGTTAGTCTACTCTACACTACACCAAATTGGAAGATTGACATCAAACTGCTCTATCTGCCATTTCTTTCCCTGAAAAAGATATTCAGAGGGTTGGAGAGTCTGGAGAAGCAAACATAGCCCCGAATCATAAGCAGGAGAGGCTAAGAGAATGAATAATAAACAGACACCTGCATCTGTGGGAACGGATGCTTCTGAATCAAACAAGGCCAATGGATGCATGGAAAGTTCCATGTGGTCCCTCTTTTAATCCAGCTTTGCTCCAAAATGAGTCAGCTGGAATAGGCATTCCACTATGGAGCATGTTTGCCCTTGCACTCTTCCTCCCTTCTAGAAGCTCAGCACGCATGCTTTGCCAGCAGGGTAGCTGTGCTTGTGTATAAAGGGATACATCACAGCATAGTTTGGAAGTCACTTCACAAGACCACTCATAACTATATCTCAGTGCATTTTTTTTTCTGAGCTGGCCTTTAATCCCAGCACTCAGGAGGCAGAGGTAGGTGGATCTCTGTGAGTTCGAGGCCAATCTGGTCTACAAGAGCTAGTTCCAGGAGAGGCTCCAAAGCTACAGAGAAACCCTGTCTCAAAAAACAAATTAAAACAACAAAAAAAAGGTCACTATAAATTATGTTAACATTTGTGTTCTCCTTTCCCTCTGCTATTTGCATATTGTTCCCTTCTTAATAGTAGGTAGGAGGACTTTATATCCATTTAGGGAATGATCTCCCCAAATTTATTGGATTTAGCCTTATAGGATTTCAGAGAAGGCAGCCCAAACTAAGTCTTTATACATATCAAGTCTCATTCATTTGACCATCCAGTAATATTCATTTATTGATAGCAACAATGTACAGCTCCTGTCAAAATCCACGTTTAAGAACTGAACTGTACATATATTGTTCTGTCCATAACTGTACTTAGGGCTCTGAAGCCAGGGATAGCAGAGTGCTTAATCTCATGGCTCACTTAGCCAGAGATCATTTCCAGTGTGCTGAAGGCCACAAGGAGCACACTATCTCCTCGCCAAAGGGAACCTAAGACTTTATGTTCTTGGTGCCTCCTCAAAGTCTTCTACTAAGATCTGGGCTAGATTTCTAAACATGTCCATACCCTCACAAGTGGATGTCAGGTTTTTTGTATTTTCTGTTTAAACATTTTACCATGGGGCAGGTGTCACATTGCAGGTAGCCCCAATTGAAAGTGATACGTTGTTTTTCAACAGATCTCTACTACTAAGCTTGTTTACTGTGGGTACAAATAGTACCCGCGAAGAAAAAAAAATGCCTTAATAGCATAGCTGCAGTTGCTCTAAGACTGTGGGTAAAGCATTTCATTTCTTATCTGAAGATTGTAGCAGTATCTGTGGGTTGATGGCCAGCCCAGTTCTTGAGTGCCTTTCTCTTTCTTGATACCATTATGATTAGTGTTGAAATTTAAGGAAACGGACTTTGGCCAGTTTATTCAAATCTCAGATTCTCTGACAGCCCTTTCAGTGAGTCAATGATCATCTAGTCCACAATTCACATCCAGATTCTTCTGACCCATTAAAATCCATAATGCTTCCCAGTATCTTCCATAGTTACTATGATGGGAATTTTGATTTACCATCAAGAGACAGAGAGAGAATGAAGATGCATTAGTAGGGCTCACACACAAAGCAATCTATCAACTATCTGCTAAAATATTAGTACACAAAAGAATACTTTTATAAATGATAATTTTCCTGGCAATTCAGCACCCCAAGCAAACTTTCTTTTTCAGTTAAATAAAATTTTAAACTTTATCTGAAGCATCAGGACAAGAAAACATTGCCTTATCCTATTACCCACTTGTGCAGTCAAGAATTACAAAAAATTCAGAAAGACAACCATATACTAACAGACATCAATGAATCAATGAGGAAATGTTTAAATAATAAATGTACCTAAATAAAAGTTTTCTTAAAAACAAAGAAACTGGTCATTAGATTTTTTTCTCCCATAGACACTGTCTGGTTGTCTTTATTACTACACACACACACACACGCACGCACCAAAAAAATTAGGAATGCTTGGCACATTATAGTGACAAATCATTTTTCATTTACCACTAAGATATGTGATGAATGCTGAAAATTAAAAGCTGTTTTTGGACATTCGCTTAGCACAAGTGAACAAAAGAACTATTGGTAGATTAATAGAAGACAAGAGTCATGTGGGTAGACATTGTTAACAATTTCTTTTGGACTGTATCTATACAGGTCAGGAATATATTTCTTAAAAAAGCTTAAAAAGTCAAATTCATAACTTTTGTGTTCCAGCCACCCACTTGGGTCATTACAGACATTACAGAAATGGTACAACTAAACCATGTATGGCCACAGCCAAACCCCAGGATCCCAAAGGCAACCAAGCCTGTCTACAAGCAAGCAACAATGTACAGGTGTAGTTTAAAGTTCATATAAGAAATTAAGAAGTATGTGGGGGTACAAATCCTCTAAAGCAAGCAAACCGAAGGCTGGATGCATCTTCAATTATTGGGTGTTGTTCATAGCTTCTTCACAACACATAGGAATGCAAAGGACTTGCCTGAACAAAGGCCTCATCAAAAACTGTGGGCGAGTTAGAACTCCCAATCAGGTGGAGAATGGGGATTGTCAAATAAGAATGGAGAAGGCTGAGTGCAGGGCATCTCAAAGCTATTTTGTGGATGTGAATATCTGCTTGTTAGTTAAACACAAACAGTGTTCCACTAGCTCATCCCACTGTCTCCTAACGTAGGAAAAGAGCACAGCAGTGTATAGGAGCCTGAGGGTATGTATTTCAAAATAAGAAAGAGAATTTATTGATGATGAAGGGGCCTACTCAGCGTTAGAAAGCTTTGCAAAGGGAGGCTGGAAAATCTACCAGGAGGGTTTTAATGAAGAGGCACAGGTTCCTTTGTCTGAATGCTCTTGTGGGGGCAGCCGGAAGCAGGAGGTCAGTCCTTTGCTGTCCAGGCCCCGGGTCATGTGCATCCATTGTGCATATATACAGACATAGATTGTGCTTCTGGTGCACAAGTGCTCATGCATACGGAGTCAATAGAAACTGGCACATAGAGATCTAAGTGAAAAATCATACAAATCTGCCATTCTCCCCTCACCCCATAAACAAAAGCGAAGAAAAAATAATAAAAATCTTGATGCTTTCCCCATCCTTGGCCAAAGGAAGGAGGCAGAATATGAGAGGAAAACAAACATAAAAATCCAGTTTGGGATAGATGAGCCCCAAAGCCTGAGAGCTACTCAGATACAGCTTTCACTGTAGGTAAGATTCCCAGCACATGGGATCAAGTTAATAAAAGACAAAGGACAACACACGAGCTCGCTTCTGGTTCCACATCTGAAAAGGAATCTACCCTGTGGATTTACACATTAAGGTGAGCTAGTTAAAATAGGCAGTAGTACATCAATGGACTATTGTGTTCTAACAAATGTGGATCGTTAGTTGATACTTTAACATATGTGCTCCTTTGGGGAGGTTTATTTCAAAGTGGTGACTATCCCCAGCCCTCCTCCCTATAGATGATACTTCCGTAAAAGTTCAGACTGCCAAGGATGTTTTCTCTCAGGGAAGCGATCTGGAATCTTTATCTTCAGGAAATCCTGGATGCACTTCTCCAGCTCTTCTTCGATGGAGAGCTTTTCCTTTGCAGCTTTCTTTTTGCTGCTTATGTTCGACTCCCTGGAGCCTGACGTCAGAGTCCTGAGCAGGTCACTTTTCCGCCTCATCTCTGACTGCTGGATCAGCTGCACAGGGCCCTTCTTAATGGGCCTGTCCAGGGTCTGGATGTTGCTCTGGCGTGTTACAGGACCGCAGATCACCGTCTCCTGGGGAGAGCTGGCCTCTGACTGGCTGTCGCAGCTGGAAGTGGAGAGGTCATTGCAGGAGGTGCCGCTCTCCCCTTTGTCTCCCTTGCCATTCTTGCAGCAGCAATCACAATGAGAGGAGGACCACCTGGAAGGCTCACCTGGAAGGGAAACACAGACCCACAAATGAATGCCAGCAACTCAGGGTGATGCAGAAGCAGAACACATTAGTGCTCAGAGAATACAGGTATACAATACAATATAATACAATAGCATCATCCAGAAGCTAAGTCTTCAAAGGGACATCCATTACTAACAGAAGACTGTGAATCTACTATATCACATATATAATCTACTATAGTACGGTATCATGCTGAAGCACACCAACACTGCACTCAAGTAAAAATACCCAGGTATTTATCAGTCCTGGTACCTGACATATCCAAATTCTTAAGGCTTCAGTTCTACCAGCTGAACACCAAAATAATAACTTTCTTAGTAGCTGCAGTCTTTGGGATGACTTAGGTGAGACAAGCAGAATGGAGTAGGTGGCATACAGTAATCTCAGAAAATGTGTGCCAACTTTACTGTGGGTAGCATTGAATCCTCAGCTAAAGCTCCGCCTGTAGCAGTCAGGATCCAGTAAGAGGCTATCCGTATAAGGGGAAAGGTGTGGCTAGTGAAGAAGGCTCTGGCCAACCCCAGCATCTCATTGGTTTGTCCATCATCCTATGAACATCACAGCTCCACTTAGCAGTGACACACAGGGAAACAGTAAGACGCAGAGAGCTAAACAGATGCACCATGATTTGCCTAGCTTGTGGAAGAGCTGGCATTTGAATACAGATGCCCCGAGTGTTATAACCAAGCCAATTAACTGCTTCCTAAAACAAATTGCCTGCCTGCAAAATTCTTGCTTCTCGAAGTGTGAATTTCTTTGACATCCCCGCACATCTCTCCTAAAAATGCTTGACTCCTCACAGGTTTGAATGTAGTTGTAAGGCCCTTAACTATTGCACATAACTATCTTGTTCCAGCAGCTACTAAACCACTATGTTCCCAACATAGATATGGTGAAGTGTTCATTGTTGTAGATCTAAGCAGTCACCCAGGGTATAGCAAAGAAACTCAATAATACAAAGCATCTTAGTAACAACTTTAAAGTAGCTGGATCAAGCCGTGCCTGAAGCTAGTATTGTCAGTGGGCATGTCGGTTATAAGATCCACTAAATTTCATTTTTCATTTAAGCCAATATGAGAGCTTCTGTCTCTATCCCCTGAGTGTTGACTCTTAAGAGGAGGTTCAACAGCTTGGGGGCAGAGCAATTTTTCAGATACACAGTTGGTGACTCCATGAACTTTGAAAAATCCCCAGTCATGGCACAAAAGAACTTTTTCAAACATAAGTTACAGTCGCTAGCCTTCCAGTCTCTGTGTAGCCCAAAGGCTCCTGGCACTGGCAGGCAGAGAGAATAAACAGGAGGAAGAATCTAGGCTCTAGACTCGGGAGAAGGAGAGAAGGGAAAAGAAAGAAGAGAACAAGGGAGAAAGAGAGGGACGTGCCAGGCAGCCACCAACTAGCCAGCCAGAGAAGCAGTGAAGGTAAGATATACAGAAGGAAAGAAAAGTAATAAGCCCCAAGGCAAAGGTAGATAAAGAGAAACGGGTTATTTTAAGTTAAAAGAACTACGCGGAAATGAGCCTATGCTAGACCAAGCATTCCTAACAAGGAAGAAGCTCTGTGTCATGATTTGGGAGCTGGTGGTGATCCAAAAGAGAAAGCCTGCTACAGCTGGGCATTTCAATTCACCAACTTCACTGACGCCATAAAAATATGAAGGAAGACCAATATCCTTATTAGTATATATATTATATATTATTAATATAATAGAAAAGTAATGAAATATTTTGCATGATTTTTAAAAATCCAGTTTTGATTTTACTATGACTTATTCTAATAAACAATAGGTATCACTATCAAAAAATCTAGTTCATTGACATTTCTAATACAGTCAAAGAAGTGAACCTATTTTAAAAAAGTCACCCCTTGACTTCCTATGCAATATCTCTATTTCACATGTATAAATGATTTTCGCACATGACAAGTAGTTATATTTTTTTCTAGAGGAAATAAAACTATTTTTCTCTAAATCACAGCCCCAGAATACCTAACTTTTATACACTCATCCAGTCACTTTCTAACATATGAGTGAGTAATCATTGTTCTTATATATCCATTAAATTAAATGCAGCAATCCAATTAGCCAAAAGGAATCATAATAGCGGCAATGCCATAGCCATTCTCAGTTATTACAACTAAATACCTTCTGTGCAACAGGGAAACTGCTTGTGCTTAGAAACACTTGCAATGCCAAGGGCTTTCCGTCCGCCAGGGGACTGAGGACAACAGTTCTCAGGTCTAGTCGGCAGAATTTGCCTCGGCTGCTGGACACTAGAGTCATTCTTTACTAATACAACTCACAGTGGAGCAATTCCATTGAATTGGACTAAATAAAAGTAATCACTTCAGAGCAGAGTTTATCTAACCTGGTTCACTGGAAAATGTTTAGAAATTAAATTTAGCATTGAGAAAAAGAAGAGGAAAGAAAGGAATAGGAGGATAAGAAAGGGAAATGGATGAAAGAGACAGGGAGCACACACACACACACACACACACACACACACACACTATTTGGAACATATTTGTCTACAAGGTGACAAAACACTTTAGCCAGAAACCCTGCTGAGTCAATAGAAATATATGTTCCTGCCCAGAAATTGTCTTCCCCAGGGAAGTCCCTCCAGTCACCAAGCTCCAAAGGAAATCTGAGTCTTCTTAAGCAGCACCCAAACCCATATGTGGTCAATCCCTGTGCATTCATGTGCAGCCTTGGCGCTGCATAGCACGCGAGGGGCCTGGTACTGCAGCTCCTTTCCCAAAGCTGCGAGGACAATCCTGCATTTTGGTGTCATCTGGATTCTCCAGCTTCCAAAGGCAAATAAAATTATTACTTTCCATTCAGTCCGGGCACTATCACTCTTACACGGAAATTGAACAACTTAATTTTAATGTAGCTTGTCACTACTACACATTTATATTTCGCAAGAACATTTGAATATTTTACCATTTTGGCAAGACAGTTTACAAAATGGCTCCTGAAGTCTTTATATTGTTTCGAAATCAAGGAAGCAGATAGGATTAATACAATCCAAACAGAGCCAGTATGAAATTTGAAATCTGAAACAGAGAAGTTCAGCACCCCCTTCTCAGAAGCACTGTGTCCAACCACTCTCCTCCCCAGAATGTCACTGGAGCAGAGGTGTGAGACTAGAGCAGAAGGGGCTGCAAGCGCAAGGCCCTTTGCCCTTTCAGTCCTTCTGATGCACGCTCACAAACGTTAAGAAGTCGTGAAAGATCTATGCAAAGTCAACTCTGCAATGTAAGGTATTCTAGGACCTTCCCGATAGTGGAGAAGAGCAGAGTCACAAATACCCCAGTGCTTGCTTCTAACCTGTGAGGTTTCAACACTGCTTGGGATCTTTAAATTTAGCAAGAGAACAGGTTACAACTGATGAGTTATGGGGAGAAAATCATTTCTTTCAAAGAAAAGCCTAACTTAATGGTATGTGAAAGAGAAGAAAACCCATTGCCTTTTGAAGGTTTATTAATTAATTGCTGGGCCTAAAGTTCAGTAATACCACTTTGCTTTGTTTTATAAGTCATTTCTGAGTCTGAGGGCTTCTGTGACAATTTCGGACATACTCCAGTCATTCAAATATATTGGTTATACTGCAAGCCAGACCTCAATCTCCATAAACATCCCAACTAGAAATTTTACTGATATAATGATGATTCTGCTACAAATGTACAATCAATATTTATTGATAGCCTAAGCGGCTCACTAGAAAGGACACTGTAGCCACAGCTGGACACAGAAGAAAAATGCTGTTTATCTGGTAATGCCTGACTTGGCATTGGAAGGGAGACTAATGACAAGCACAAAGTGTATATGGCAGGTACTGTGTGACCAGATACAGTTCTGGAAGGATGGAGTCTTCCAGTGTAGTGCTTAAAAGTTAACAAGGAGATGAGTCCTCCAGTATAAAAATTCACTTGAAAATGCAGGACAGGAAGAACTTTGTGTTTTAAATTAAATGCAGGAAAATGAGAAGATCAGCTTTTCAAATATCTACATCTCTTCCAAATCTTTGAATAGTTTACAGCTCAGTCACATCAAGGACCAATCAGGCAGATGGTGTGACTGAGGTGTCCTAGCTTCCACAGAGCCTTACTGAGAAGAAGTAGGAGAGGAAAGCCTATGCGAGATGCCTCCTCCATGAAAAGTTCAAGGCCAGTTGAGTGAGGCATGACTTAGCAAACTCACAAAGTGCTTATGCATTTTTAAAGGAGGCATCTCTGTAATCTGCCCGCACTTCAAATTCTCCACCTGCTAATGGCTGGGAGTACAATGCACTTCATTACAAAAGCGGCTGGGAGAGCTGGTCCTCCACGGCTTCTCCATCAATGGTGTCGGAGCCTCGCAGTCTGGGAGAGAGGTGGCCAGATTTAATTTATCAAGGCTGCTAAAAGACACTCTTGGTCTCACAGCTGAAAAGTCGATAATGAACAAATTGATGTTTTCCTAATTCTGATAACCTTTGAAGATACATTGAATGGTGGAGATTAGGGATAGGCAGGCTATGAAAACTCCTGGACAAAAAAGAGTCCTTAAGCTTGGCAATCATCATTTCTTTCTTCTGGCAGATCTTTCCTTCACTGGAGGGCATTTAGTGTTGGGTAGGCCCAGCTGGGACCTCTATTAAAGAGGTGGTGTATATGAAGAAGAAAAAGATAATTAAGGCATCCACACATCAGTCAGGAAGGCAGATACTCCAAGAGTGTCCAACAGGGAGAATTCGAGAAAAGGTGAATAAACAGACATTAGAAAGAGAAGAGTAACACTGAAGAGATGGTCAGAATGACTGGAGCTACAGCTGCTGTCTGCAAAGATGTACAGAAGAATACACAAATGCTAAAGCCTAAACAGCTTAAAAGAAGTCTGGTGGAGGAGGGTACAGATGCCCGAGGAAAGCCTGCCACCCTTCTAGTGATGGTACCTGAAGCAGTCTACCTCTGTGGGTCACGATGGTGGCTCTGGAGCAAAGCTAAGCAGATGCAGCCTGAAGCAAGCCAGTCCTTCTCAGCTACATAGCTCACATCTTCCTCCAGCATCCCCTCAACATCCAAGAGAAAGACAGCTGTGTACATGAAAAGTGTCCTCATGTGACTGGTGAGTCGGTATGGTGATCCTGAGTTCTAGTCCTGGCATCACAGAGCATTGCACAGAGGGTGGCTTTGGAGCAGAGACGGTGCCTTCATAAGAGCACATGGATGCTCTGAGGGAAGACAGTGGATAAGACAGCCCTCTCGGCCAGCTGGGATGGATTTCACAGAAGACTTAGTACATGGCAGTAAAGGAAAAGCCACCACCTCACCTCAGCTCCTGCCCTCTGCCCCTTTTTACATTTCAGGGTTTTCAATTTGTTCTCCCCTTGTCAGCAACACACACTCTTCTATTCTATACCTGCTTAACTTGCTCATATCAACACAAACACAAATGGTGAAATATAACTTCACAGAATGGATTTACCTTTCTCTTCTCCAGCACAATTTAAACTCATCCTAAACTCTTGTCCCTGGTTTTTATACTTTCATAACATTGTGTATGCAGAAGTCTGACTCCTCTCTCTCTCTCTATCTCTCTCTTTCTCTCTCTCTCTCTTTCTCTCTCTCTCTCTGTACAGTGTATATGTGTATTCTTACAGGATTATTGATTTAATGGTTCTTTTCCACATGGGGCTGTGGGCTGTGTCTATGTCCTTCTGAATTCTACACCACACTAATATACACAGGTCAGGCTACGAGGGTTCATGCTAGGTGTATGTAGAAGCTCAGTAAATGTCTCTGTATAGGAACAATGAATTGAACAGGAAACTGAAACGTGTGTGTGTGTGTGTGTGTGTGGCACATAGAGAGAAAAAGAACAATTAATAAGTGGGACCTCCTGAAACCGAAACGCTTCTATAAAGCAAAGGACACAGTCAACAAGACAAAAAGGCAGCCTACAGAATGGGAAAAGATCTTCACCTACCGTACATTGGACAGAGGACTGATCTTCAAAATATACAAAGAATTCACGAAACTTGATATCAAAAGGATAAATAAGAGCAAGAAAGTTAGTACCGTGAGGGGCTGTTCCACCCACTGAGACAGTGTGCCTGATCTAATGGGAGCTCACCAAATCCAGCTGGACTGGGACTGAATGAGCATATGATCAAACCAGACTCTCTGAAGGTGGCTGCCAATGGGGGCAGACTGAGAAGCCATCAACAATGACACTAGGACCTATCTCTTCTGCATGTATTATCTTTTTGGGAACCTAGTCTATTTGGATGCATTCCTAGGCCAGGATGGAGGGGGGAGGGCCTTGGACTTCCCACAGGGCAGGGCACCATGGTCTTTTAAGGAAGCAGGGGGAGGGAGGAGGGGTGGGGGGAGCGGGAGGGGACTGGGAGAAGGGGAGGAAATGTAAAAATTTTATTTTTTTAATAGAAAAAATAAAAGAATATGGAAAAAAGACAAAAAAGGATAAATAATCCAATTAAAAACTGGGGTACAGATCTAAACAGAGAACTCTCAACAGATGAATCTCAAATGGCTGAAAGACACTTAAGGAAATGCTCAACATCCTTAGCCATCAGAGAAATGCAAATTAAAAAAAAATCTGAGATTCCATCTTACACCTGTCAGAATGGCCAAGATCAAAAACAATGATGACAGCTTATGCTGGAGAGAATGTAGGGTAAGGGGAACACTCCTCCAATGCTGGCGAGAGTGCAAACTTGCACACTCGCTTTGGAAATCAGTATGGCAATTTCTCAGAAAATTAGGAAACAATCTACCTCAAGACCCAGCAATACCGCTGTTGGGTATATACCCAAAAGATGCTCAATCATACCACAAGGACATGTGCTCAACTATGTTCATAGAGGCATTATTCATAATACCCAGAACCTACAAACAACCTAGATTCCCCTCAATCAAAGACTTGATAAAATGTGGTACCTTTACACAATGGAGTACTACACAGTGGTAAAAATAATGACATCTTGAAATTTGTAGGCAAATAAATGGATCTAAAAATAAAAAACATAGAGTGAGGTAACCCAGACCCAGAAAGACAAATATAATATGTACTCACTCATAAGTGGCTTTTAGACATAAAGCAAAGAAACGCCAGCCTACAGTCCATAACCCCAGAGAATCTAGACAACAAAGGGGAACCTACGAGAGACACACATGGATCTACATAGGAAGAAAAGAAAGACAAGATCTCCTAAGTAAATTGGGAGTGTGGAAGTCATGGGAGAGGGTAGAAGAGGAGAGGGGAGGAAGGGAGGTGAGCAGAGAAAAACAATAAACAGAGAAAGACACTTAGAGAGAGAAAGACAGAAAATCCTTCACAAATAACTAAAAGACCTCTGACTTGTAAAGGTCTCTAGAAGAGGTATCCGATGTAACCATGATAAAAAAAAAATAGCCTGGCTTGATGGCCATCAAATTTCATGGTCTATCCAACAAGTTCAAAGTCCCTTATTTTGTGTATGAATGTGAATATAAATTAGTCTTCATGCATAATGGTTTGTTAATGTAAATGACCTTGCATTATTATAGAACTAACATAGAAATCAACTTTCCTAGCTATTCTATATATGCTTCATGTTGACCTAACTTTCCCATTTCAAGTTTTGAATCTGTTAGGTTTGATAGCAATGCAGTGATTTGAATAAAGCTGGTAATCCTGAATTCTGACTCCCTGGTTTAGTATCTTGTTCTTTTAAGTACCTTATGATAACATGATTATTCCACTTTTCCAGGACTCTTAGCTCTTTAATTGTCTTCTCCCTCATTTTATTTCATGTTAACCTTAGCTCTTTTCCCCCTTTCTTTTAGCTAAGATCATACTTAATGATTTTGTTCCCCCAAAGTCCTTATTACTCAGCTAATCCAAGTTCTGTGACCCCCACTAACCCCTTTCCTGCCTTCCTCCATTCATCCTAAAGATTTGCCTTTGTCCTTTTCTTCAACCTTTTTGTAAACTGGAACAAGTTTCCCATGACCCATCCCATGTCTTAATCAATAAGACCACAAAGGGAAGATATATGGCCTGGATGTGAATAGAGTTCCCTAACCTTATGACCACAGTGGGTGACAAAGCCTTAATGTGTGACTCAAGCTAGGTGGATCTGAGCTCTCACTGGGACTTTTCTGCTAGAACATATGGGTCATAAATGCTGTATTTTGTGGGAGTTTGCCAAACTGGGACATGTGAGTTTAATAGTCATCTTTCACACCAACTGGGGAAGACATTCATGGAACAGTGAGCCAAGGGAGACAGGAAAAGCTGAGAAATAGAGAGAAACATCCCATCATTCAGCAGAGTCTCAATTTGGCCCCAGGGGTAGATTTATAATCTTAAAGCCTGGAAATTCTCTTTCTGCTTAATCAAGTAAGAGTTAATTTTCTGACGCTTATAACAGGATTCTTGAATACTATATCAAACTTATATAAGCACACTTAACATCTACTAACTCTCCATTTCATCATCTGAGGACACACACACACACACACACACACACACACACACACACACACTCCCAGCACTAACGATGCAGAAGGTGAGAACTATTATTCTTGCATAGCTGCCTTGAGAATGACTCGTTTCTTCTTTGGGTAGTGTCTTGTTTATCACATTATCCCCTATCAAATCTAAATAGCATTAGGAGCAACAAACTAAATCTACATCACCATCTCTTTTGCAAAGGAACTACAGTTGTGAACAAGGTCACAGTTATCCCCCCAGTCAAAAATTGGCATAATAATAAAAATATAAAATAATACAATTGATGGAGGACCCCCATAAGTATCAGTTCTTATAACAATCCATTAAGTGATGCTATTTTCCTTTGCTTTTCATGAAGACGAATGCAGCTTAAAGTTAAATTAACCCAATCCCAAATTATAAGCTTGAGAAGCAGCAAGAGTTCAACCAAGATCTTTTTTTCGAAATTACATAGCCTCTGTGGGTTTTGGTGAAAATATGCTCCAATGGTGCACGCGCGCGCACACACACACACACACACACACACACACACACACACAAAACCACGCTCTGCAAGAGCCTGGAAGGTTAAAATATTTACTGGCTAGTATGATCATCCAAATGACTCTGTCTTCAAGAACACCTCTAAAGCATGATAAACTTAGAGCAACTCGAAAAAAACCTACATTTTCTTAGGTATTTTGTTATAATATTTGTGTAAGAGATTTAAGCTCTCTCCCTCCAAAATATTGGCACAGAAGTAACTTAAGGATAAAGCATGTTGGTCCTCTTGCTGAAGTGTGGGGTGGTCACATTCCTGTCCATGTATTCTCTCAGCCTGCTGTGGTAACAGTGAATGGTGCTTGAAGAACTCACTTCAGTTCATGAAAAAGCTCTTTGTGACATAATAAAGATATAATATTTGCTAATACTATTTAATAAATATTAAATAGCCAAGCAGGACATGGTATCTTCTTAGGAAGGAGCATGTACTTGTGGGCAAATGAAGACCCAAACTTAGGTGGTTTCTCATGGCTCAAAAAGAGTCTGCCTATGCTAGAACAATTATTCAAGAGCCAGAGAACCTATGTATCTGAGCAACACAGAGGAAATAGAACTGTCTCAAAACATGTGTGAGCCATGCACCACTCTGAAGGAAGTCAGTGTTCAGCAGAAAACCCTGAGAGAAGAAGACACTCTCATGAGATGTCCAACAAGGAGGAGATTCAGAGTCCAGGTGGCCACAGCAACAGCGTAGAGTCAGAATCCCAGGAAGATGGGCAAGGAGCTAAAGAGCACTGAAGGAACAGGCCCAGGACCTGGAGAGGGCCTGAGGGCAGAGTTCTGTGTGGAACCCTACTTGAGACAATATCAGGGATACCACTGAGATGATGTACCCTGGGGAAAAAAGGTAGATAAACCAAATCCAAATGGAGAAGATGTTCTAAACAAATAGTCTATCATCTGGGATAGGAAAAAAATTAATAAATGAATGAATGAGAGTAAAAACACTCTCCAGAAGAGACTGGTCTTCCTGATAGTGAAGGTAAATATGCATGACAAAGTAATTTGGAGAAAGAGGATTATTGCATGGACCACAAATGTGATGGAGA
>PVIU01018998.1:0-37559 GCA_004026605.1 Ondatra zibethicus | reverse complement strand
GGAAATAGAAAACGCTATCCTGAGTGAGGTAACCCAAACCCAGAAAGATGATTATGGTATGTACTCACTCATTAGTGGACCCTAGCTATAAAATAAAGGTCACTAAGCACTTAGCTCGCAAGCCCAGAGAAGCTGAATACCTAGGTGAACCCAAAGAAAGCATACACAGAACCTCCTGGAAGTTGGAAGCAAACAGGATTATCAAGCAAAATTGGAAGCCAGGGGCGGGGATAGAGGTGGGAGAAATTTCATCCGATGGACGGAGATAGAGACAGAGACCCACATTCACATCAGAGCAATGGATTGCTCTGTACTTTTGAATTCTGTGTTTGGAGAGTGTCCTTAAGCCAGGCTCTAGATGAGACTCCCAGGGGAGCATTTGGCCCTGTGATGTTCAGGCCTTTTCTCCTAACCATCAGTTCACTGCTTTGACAGACAGCAGAGCAATGTGGTCACCGTTGTTAGAAGGTTGTCATGATTCAAGCACATATTAATTTTAAAGAGTTAATAACCTATGCCCATGTCTAAATGTCATTGTCAATCTCATTTTTTCCCTCGTTGATTCTCTTTTCTTCTTACAACTCATTTATTTGGAAAAGATTTATATTTTTTCCCTTTCCAGGATTAAATGAGCACTTCATTCTTTTAGTACTTATGAGTTCATGAGGCCAAACTGTCCCTGAATATCTGGCCAAGAAAAGATCTACCGAAAAGTATTTGACAGGCTTCACTCATGACCTGCTTTACTACCTCCGGGAAGAGCACAGCATGTCTCCGTGTCTTATCTTCCCTGTGCAATCCTCTCAGTCCATAGAGATCATCTCTCATAGATAAACTGGAGACTTCTCTGGAAGACTCTAGTGAGGAAATAAAAGTGAACATTGGAACGAACAAAATAGCCAGCCTCTGAACTATTGTATTTAAACCAAATATCTCTGTGTGTAAGATAGGTCATGTGGGGCTCCCAGAGACATAGCCTTGTTGAGGACTTCTCCAGGTTAGTGGCCTTCCTAAAATAATGACAATGGAGCCTTTTTTTAAAAAAGAAAATATTGATTTAAATGACTCTTTTTCTTCCCCTGCTCTCTTTCACACACACACACACACACACACACACACACACACACACACACACACACAAAAATTAGCAGATTCTCTGTTAGTATTTTACCACTTTGATTTGATAATTATTTATTTACTTATTTATCTACTTATTATCTCTCTATAACTTTTAATCTCTGGTTGTTCTCTGATTATAATTTTAGACCTTGTTGAATTATATTTTAGGAACAGAGAAAGGGAATTTTATCTTAATTAGGAATCTGGGTGGATGGAAATGTTTCCTAAGAATCAAGCATCTATGTCAATGGAGCTCTGGTTTTTTTATTTGCTGTTCCAGGTACCGTGTTTACAGACATTCCGAAGGTTTGTTGCATAACTTTTATAAAATGTTGGTCTTCTCAGGAGTTCAAGTTATGTACATCACCTCGTCATTTCTTCTTTGTTCTGGTGAGTACATTCTGCTATATTAGATGAGAACCTTAAACATAATCTAAAAAAAAAAACCCAGGGAGGAAAACCTCTGAAAACCAGAAATGACTGAATGAGCTTGTCTCACTGGGGTTGTAGTCCTCAAACTGGTCATGTGAGGAATGTCTCTACAGTGCCAGCAGTGGATTGCTTCTAACTAGTCCACTGGGAGAGAGCAGTGGGTTAGGGAGGGCTGGGAGACTTTCAGTCTCTGCTCATTTGCCCTCCAGATTGCTAACTGAATCCTGCTGTCAAATGCAAAGTTGAGGACAGACTGATGTCTTTAAATATGCCATTCTTTGAAGACACAGTTTATTTGACAGCTTTAGGCTGTCTTAGTTAAGGCCAGTTTAGAGGGTGTTTTATCAACTGTCAGTTCAAGATTGGCTGTGAATTTCAAAATGAGGTATTTGTGAAACATTGCCTAGAACATTGAAATTACAGTTTATTATATTTTTTTAAGGTTAAGTGAATACACGAAAGATATTTTGAACTCTGAGGTCAGGGTATTTCACTTAATAATTGTATAAAATTAATATATCCAGGTCTATTAACAAATGGAAGATGATACTTCTGTATAAGAGAGTAGTATAAAAGACTGCTTTTCCAAGTATGTCTATATATCTGGGAATTAGAATAGTCTAGGTTTGCATGTATTTTTAGTTATTTTTTACTACTGACACAAATGCCCATCTATTCTTTATAGCGTTGACAATTTACATAGATGTGTGCTACATGAAAATGTAGGTACTGCTCACGAAAAACAATACGAACAATGTTGTTTTTATACATTTTATCTATCTTCTCTGTTTTGTTTTCAGAAAGCTCCCTTATAAAATCAGCAATTTATAGACCAGTAAGTTACTATCATTTCATCTGGAAATTTAAAATGTAAAATTATCTTTTTTATAAACTGAGTAATTTGATGTAAAATTTACCAAAGAAAATAAACTCTTCAAAAGTTAAAAAATGATAAATTTTGTTACAATAAGTTCAAAACATCAATCCTGAACTGTGAGACAGTTTATTATTGATACAAGATGTGAGAATGAGTATCTTTTTTAAAATTTGGTTTGCATACCAACCACAGTTTCCCCTCCCTTTTCTCCTCTACTTCCCTTCCCAATCTCTTTTCCACCCCTCCCCCCAACCACTCCTCATTCTCCTTTCAAAAGGGGTAAAGCCTCCCATAGGAGTCAGCAAAGCATGGCATATCAGGTCAAGGCAGGACCAACCTCCTCCCTCTCCCATCAAGGCTGGGCAATGCATCCCACTATAGGGACCAGGTTTCAAAAGAGCCAACAGGGACAGGTCCTGGTCCTACTGTTAGGGCTCCCAGGAAAGACCAAGCTACACAACTGTCACCCACATGCAGAGGGCCTAGGTTGGTCCCATGCTGACTCCCTAGCTGTTGATCCAGAGTCCATGAACTACCACAAGCTCAGGTCAGCTGTCTCTGTGGGTTTCCCTGTCATGATCTTGACCCAGCTTGCTCATATAGTCCATCCTACTTCTTTTCAACTGGACTCCCAGAGCTCTGGGCAACTTATTATTGATTCAAGATTCAACAATGAGTATCTGAACCCCCAAATCCAGCCATTGATAATCAGATATATAATTCAATATCTATACAGCCCAGTGGGGGTACAGTTCAGTGTTTAACTTATCATTAAAAACAGTGACTTCCATATACTCTCATAGTAGAATGTTATTTTGAAAATAAATGTTAAATTTGAAAAGAAATAAATTGTCCTTCTTAATATCAATATATCTGTGACATATATGTCACAAGAATGTATGAAAAAGTAAGTCACATGTATATAACATATATAGCGTTGCTTTCTTTGAATAAATTACCAAAGTATCTAGAATTGAACATGCGTTTTTATGAACATGAACATAGATGAGATGTATTGCCATGTAAATATACAGTAAAGATATGCACTGAATTGCAGAGAAATTACAGAGGAATGAGAGAATAATAAATAAAATGTTAAATTTGGTGATGGGATGTGAAGGAAATGTCTGGTGGGAAAGCACAGATGTTACAATGTGAGTTGGCTGCCTTACAAGATCATGTTACACCAGCTGTGTTATGTTCTAATTAGTAGAGGCATAAAACTATAAATGTATAAATGTAATAATTATTTTCTCATGTTTTATATGTCCTTTATATCTATGTGTAGATGATATTTAAACCTTTTTGTGTGACATTACATACTAAGAGTAAGAACAGTTATTCAACAGCCTATGTTCTAATACATTTATGATATCTTTGTGTGTTGTAGACAGTGTGTGGTATGTATAGTCCTTTAGGAATTTGCACCAGAGAGTATTTTCCAGTCTGTGGAACCAATGGCCATACTTATACCAACAAATGCATTTTCTGTATTGCATACAAGTAAGAATACCATTCTCAATACAAGTTCTTCCTAAGTAACGAAGACTTAGTAGCAAAATCTTCGATTTGTGTTGTTGATATTCCAGCTCATAATACATAGAAAAAAAATGACCCTACCAAACTAATATGCTATGAAAGGCAGAGAAACATGTGTTCCTCCCTTTAATATTGTGATTTCTGAAAGCGGCTTTTGCATTTGGGACTTAAGGGTAGAATTGTGTTGAACATTGCACAAACAAACAAATCAATTACCTTAATTGTTAGGAATTCCTTATTTCAGATGTACAAACATTTTGAAATAATTCCAAAGCCCTGATTCTCAATAGGTCTCTGTTACAGTCTGCAATCTATCAAGCTAGAAAGAGATTTCCTGGGAGCATCCTCTTATCCCCTGAACTCCATGGAAGGTTCTACACCACAGGATGCTATAGGATCCCTCTGTCCAATATCCCAGTCCATTTTGCTCTGGGATTAGATTGCTGTGTCTCATGTGTATGTAGTTCCTCTGCTGTTTTATCTCACATGATTTAAGTGTCTTTTCCACTTCACAATCCTCTAACTACCATGTCTTTCTCAAGGCCTACTAACAATCCCTAATCCTTTTTTGAGTCTGGGCAAGCTCCATGACTAAGGCAGAGCTGAGGCAGTAGAAATAGTCCAGTCCACCCACAGCAGGATGTGTGCAGATGCTGGGAGAAGTCAGGGTTTAGTTGTTCATAAAAGGAGAAATTAATGTTCCCAATTCAGTTTTTCCCCTTTGAAAATTTCATGGCACACTTCTTAAGGAGTTTGAGATAATCTTTCTATAATTTCTTTGGACATTTTTTGACCTCTTTTTTTTTCTTTTTTGCAGAGAAAGTCGTGGTTCCGTTAGTTTGGCACATTATGGTAAATGCTGAGTTTTAATGGAGCTACGTATTCCTGGGGATCTTATTATGATCACAGTTTTACATTGAAGTCTACAATGGATTGGTGAATTTGTCATCAGGTTCCCAAAGCCCTAGAAGATTGGGTGAATCTGTGTAGGATACACAAGATAAGACTAGACTGTCATTGTTCTTTTCATTTCTCAGATCCTTTGATCTCAAGGTTTTACTTCATATGATGAACTACTTAATGACACTTAAATTCCTAAATCTTAATTTTACATTCTGTAAACTGACAACTTAAAACCATCAATGCCCTAGTTATGGTTGTTAATAAAATCTTAAACTCCACTCTTTATCGAGAAAATCTTATGGGGTTAGAAAGAATTCCCAGTGGTTAGAGAAGCTTGATGATCTCTGTGAGAACCTAAGTTTGGTTCCCAGTGCCCATATCAGGTGTCTTATAACCTCCATCTTCAGGGAGTCTCATATCATCTTCTGTCTCCCACACACACCTGCATAGACATGTTATACATGCACACAAATATAAACATAGACATAAATAACAATAAATCTTTTAAAAACTGTGCTCTTTCCTTCATTGGAATATGAGGTAACCTGAACACATACTTTTGACAAATACCTATGACAAGCTCTGAAGTGCTCATTTTTGAATATTTCTGTGGCAATGTCTTTTCCTAGAAGTAACTCTTGTCTCAGGAGGTGAACTTTTGTAACCTAACCTTGCAAGGAAGTTGACCATAAGCATCAAGTCTGTTTACTGTTAAGCATATTCTTTCTTCATAGGGACCCTTCCATGCTCCTATGCCAGAACAATGAGTGTGTTGTGGAAAATGTTCACCTGAAGCACCAGGTTGAAAACAACCTTGAAAACAAACATGCACTAGAAAGATTGAAAGTAACATGTGGTTCCAGGTTGCTAACAAAGGTTTTCATTTGTGTGCTCTTCTGGGTCAGTAAAGGGTACACTTCACTTTTGAAACCTTTTGAAATGCCTTGTCACTTTAATCATTTATAATCACCCTGTAGTCGATCTACGCACATACATACATATATGACTATAGATATGTTATTTATGTGTGTGTGTTTACTGTGCGATGTGTGCTTACTATGTGATGTGCGATATGACAGTTAATTTTAGTAGCAGAGATTGAAATAAAGGGACCCATGTTTGCCTCAGCTGAAATCACCAGGGACAGCTAGAATTCAGCAAATGGCCGCCAGTGAAATCAACACACCTTGTGAATGCTTTTTTATTCAACATATTAGGCACTGTGAAAATGCTAAATCAAACAGACAAGCAAGCAAAAATGGATGACAAAGGAATCCCAATTCCTTTTTCATACCATGTTTTATGCACTGTTCAGCAAATACAGAGCCTTGACCGTTACTGAGGACTGATGGAAGACGTATAAGTAGGAAAATCAGATTGGGCTCGCTCTTGATAGAAATGGTACAAAGAAGATGAGTCCATTCCTTCACATTGTTAGTATTTAGGCATCTGCACCGGCCTGCTCTTGGGGTCCTGACAGGATATATCCTCAGCTATAACCAGTAAGAGCACCTCCTGTGCACATTCACTATGTTCCATTTTAAAAGGGCCCTGCCCCCAGTGACCTAGGCCAGAGCAGGCCTGAGGCGGCTCCATGAGGGTAAAACTCAGCCAGCTACCTAGGCTGGAGTGGGTCTGAGACAGTGAGCAGATCCAGACCAGGGACATTTGAAGCCACAGGGTGGGAGCTGTTTCAGACCAGGTACATTTGCCGAGGCAGGACTGACCCAGCGATCCGGGCCAGCGCAGACCTGAGACAGAGAACTCCACAGGAGCAGGTACAGGGGAGCAACAGCTGAGTGAGTGGGCCAGAGTCAGAGACCGCTGCAGTTGGGCATGAATCTAGGACCTTCGAGGGAGTAGACCTGAGCTAGGACCCCTGTGGTTCTGGGCGTCAGTATGGGATGTCAAAGGGAGTAGGCAGGAACCAGAAACCCCCATTAGGTGTGAGTGTGGGACCTCTGAGGGAGTAGACCTGAGCTACGTCCTCTGGGGGTCTGGGTGCATCCAAGTCTGGGACCTCCAAGGGACTAGAACAGAGCCAGAGACCTTTGCAGGACAACCCTAAACCAGGGACCTCTGCAGGAACGGATCCAGACCAGGGACGTTTACAGAAACAGGTCTGAGCAGACAACCTAGGCCAGAGCAAACTCTACGGGAGATGAGGAAAGCCCAGGAGTGCTGAGAGACCTCCAGAAACATGGAGTGACCAATGGGGTAACTAGAACCATGACACTGACTGTACCATGAGGAACAACCATCAGAGCCTTGGATTCACTGGCACCTAGAATTTTAATCACCAGAATCACAGATAGCTCCAACCACACCAATTAGAGGAAAAGATGAGTAGACAAGGTAACAACACATGCAACACCACAAAGAGCAACACAACACCAGTAAAATCTAGAGACCATAACATAGCAAGACTGGAATAAACAAATATAGATGAAGCAGAAAAAAATAACCTAAAAAATAACTTCAGGAGAATGTTTGAAACTCTTAAAGAGGAAATGAGAAATGCCTTCAAAAAAATAAAGGAAAAGACAAACAAAAAATTGGAAAACTCTAGCAAGTCCCTTAAAGAAAATTAAGAAAAAGCAGTCAAACACATGAAAGAAAATATTCAAGACTTGAAAACTGAAATAGAGACAATAAAGAAAATACAAGCCAAAGGAATTATGGAAACAGAAATAATGCAAAAACATTCAGGAACCACAAATACAAGCATAAACAGCAGAACACAAGAGATGGAAGATAGAATCTCAAGTGCTGAAGACACAATAGAGGATATATTTGACTCATCAGTCAAAGAAAACATTAAATCTAACAAAAGCTTAACCCAAAATATCCAAGAAATATGGGCGTCATGAAAAGATCAAACCTAAGAATAATAGGTATAGAAGAAGGAGAAGAGGTTCAACTCAAAACACAGAAAATATATTTAACAAAATCATAAAAGAAAACTTTCCCAACCTAAAGAAAGATATGCCTATGAAGATACAAGAAGCGTACAGAACACCAAACAGACTGGATCAATAAAAAAGTCCCCTCACTACATAATAATCAAAATACTAAACATACAGAATAATGAAAGAATGTTAAGAGCTGCAAAGAAAAAAGGCCAAGTAACATAAAAAGGCAGACCTATCAGAATTTCACCTGGCTTCTCATTGGAGACAATGAAAGCATGGTCAAGTGTTATGCAAACATTAAGAGACCAAGGATGCCAGTCCAGACTACTATACCCAGCAAAACTTTCAATCACCATAGAAGGACAAATGAGGATATTACATGACAAAACTAGATTCAACCAATACATAGCCACAAACCCAGCCCTACATAAAATGCTAGAAGGAAAACTCTAACCCAAGGAAGTTGGCTACATCAACAAAAACACAGACAATTGATGATTTCACAGTAGCAAATCCTAAAGAAGGGAAAAACACACGAATTAACATTCCAACAACAAAAACTAAATTAAAAGGAGATAGCAATCACTGGTCATTAATATCCCTTAATGTAAATGGGCTCAACTCACCGATAAAAAGACAAAGGCTAACAGATTGAATATGAAAACAGAATCCATCCTTCTGCTGCATAAAGAAACACACCTCAACCTCAAAGACATACATCACCTCAAACTAAAGGGTCGGGAAAATGTTTCCAACTAAATGGACCTAAGAAACAAGCTGATGCAGCTATCCTAAGAGCTAACAAAATAGACTCCAAACTAAAATCAATCAAAAGAGACAAAGAAGGAGATTTCATATTAGTCACAGGAAAAATCCATCAAGAGGAATTCTCAATATAGAACATCTATGCACAAATACAAGGGCACCATCATATGTAAAAGAAACACTTCTAAAGCTTAAATCATACATTAAACCCCACACACTAATAGTGGGAGACTTCAACACTCCCCTCACCACTGGACAGTTCAGTCAGACAAAAAATTAGCAGAAAAATAAGGGAACTAACAGATGTTATGAATCAAATGAACTTAACAGACATCTATAGGATATTCCATCCAAACAGAAAAGAATATACCTTCTTCTCAGCACCTCATGGAATCTTCTCAAAAATTGATCACATACTCGCTAACAAAACAAACCTCAACAAATACAAAAAATTGGAATAACCCCATGATCCCCATGGTGATATCAGATCACCACGACTTAAACTAGAATTTAACAGAAATACTAATTCCAGAAAGCCCACAAACACATGGGAATTAAACAATAATCACCTGAATCATCAATGGGTCAAGGAAGAAATAAAGGAAGAAATTAAAGACTTCCTAAAATTCAACGAAAATGACCACACAACATACCCAAATTTATGGGACAGAATGAAAGCAGTGTTAAGAGGAAAGTTCAGAGCACTAAATGCCTACATAAAGAAGTTGAAATAATCCCACATTAGTGAATTAAGAGAATATTTGAAAAATTTAGAACAAAGAGAGGCAAACTCACCCAAGAGAACAGACAGGAGAACCAATGGAACTGAATAGAAAACCTGGATATCAATCCACACATCCTCGCCACCTGATCTTTGATAAAGAAGCAAAAAAAATCAAATGGAAAAAAGAAAGCATATTTAACAAGTGGTGCTGGCATAACTGGATATCAACATGTAGAAAAATGAAAATACATCCATATTCATCACCATGCACAAAACTCAAAAAATGAAAATACATCCATATTCATCACCATGCACAAAACTCAAATCCAAATTGATCAAAGACCTCAACATAAAGCCAGCCACACTGAACGTCATAGAAGAGAAAGTGAGAAGTACACTTGAACGCATTGGCACAGGAGAATACTTTCTAAATATTACCCCAGTATCACAGACACTGAGAGAAACAATTAATAAATGGGGCCTCCTGAAACTGAAAAACTTCTTTAAAGCATAGGACACAGTCAACAAGACAAAATGACAGCCTAGTGAATGGGAAAAGATCTTCACTAACCCCACATCAGGCAGAGGTCTGAACTCCAAAATATACAAAGAACTCAAGAAATTGGTCATCAAAAGAACAAATAATCCAATAAAAAATGGAGTACAGACCTAAACAGAGAACTCTCAACAGAAGAATCTAAAATGGCTGAAAGACACTTATGGAAATGTTCAACATGCTTAGCCATCAGAGAAAGGCAAATCAAAACAACTCTGAGATTTCATCTTATACCTGTAGGAATGGCCAAGTTCAAAAACACTGATGACAACTTATGCTGGGTGGTGGGGAAAAGGGAACACTACTGCATTACTAGTGGGAGTTCAAGCTGGTACAGCCCCTTTGGATGTCAGTGTGGTGATTTCTCAGAAAATTAGGAATCAACCTTCCTCAAGACCCAGCAATACCACTTTTGGGTATATATGCAAAGGATGCTCAATTGTACCACAAGGACATGTGCTCAACTATGTTCATAGCAGCATTGTTTGTCGTAGCCAGAAACTGGAAATAACCTAAATGGCCCTCAACTGAAGAATGCATGAGGAAAATGGTGTACATTTTCACAATGGAATACTACACAGCAGAGAAAAATAATGACATCTTGAATTTTGCAGGCAAATGGATGGAGCTAGAAAACATCATTTTGAGTGAGGTAACTCAGACACAGAAAGACAATTATCACATGTACTCACTCAGGAGTGGTTTTTAATCAAAAAGCAAAGAAAATCAGCCCACAAATCACAATCCCAGAGAACCTAGACAACAATGAGGACCCTAAGAAAGACATACATAGATCTAATCTCCATGGGAAGTATAAAAAGACAAGATCTCCTGAGTAAATTGGGACCATTTGTACCTCGAGAGAGGGTTGAAGGGGAGGGGAGAGGCAGGGAGGAGAGCAGAGAAAAATGTAGAGCTCAATAAAAATCAATAAAATTTAAAAAATTTTAACAGAAAAAAGTTCATTAAAAAGTCATACCTCAAATAATCAGAAAAAGGGCCTTGCCCACCTCCCAACTCTCTCTTTCACTCTGTCTGTCTGTTCCTTTCCCTCTCTCTTCTTCTCTGCCTATCTCTCTGTCTTCTTCTCTCTCTCTGCCTCTCCTCTTCTCCTGCTCTTATCCCCAGAGGCTAGTCTCTTCCTCCTCTTACCTCTTTTTTATGTTCCCTTCCCCCCAGGCAAACCCCCTCCATGTGAAGTCTGGCGCACCACATCTTTCTCTCTCATGCCCCCTTTTAAATGATAACAAACAAAGCATCACTAAGTGTGGAGTCGCATGCAAGGAGGGATCCCTTTCTCCTGAACTCAGAGATCCAGCCTAGAAAAGTCTCTGGGAAAGGGAGCCTCAAGTGTGCAAATCAGTAAGCTTTCACTGAGAGACTACTATTCTTTTTAAAACTTAAACCATAGTTTAGATGTTATGAAAGGGAATCACAGGGAATTAAACTTTATATACCTACCATCTAGCAATTATTATTATTAAAAATGCTATTTCATTTCAAAAATTGCAAGTTATTGTGATATTTATATACCATGGAGCTGGCCAAAGAATATGATTCGATGATTTGTTCTTAGCAAATAAACATATAGCTATTAGTACAACTGCTTGTAGGCCATTTACATCACTCTAATTCTCTTATATCTGTTTGTGGCTGCCCTTTCCCAGGCTTGGCTCTAGCTTCTACGTTCTTTCCCCACTTAATTGACTTTCTGGATGTTTTGTACAAATAGAATTAAGCAAAATTTCTTTTGTATCTACTTCCTTCCCTCAGGATTATTCTTTTTGGTTCAACCACATTGTAAATTATGTTTTAAAATACTGAATGATATCATTTCTTGAGTTGGTAATAAAAATTTAAAATGCATTGATCATTTGATGGACATCTGAGATGTTTTTGAGGTTTAACTACTATTGTTAATGCTATTGTGAACCTTACCAAACAAATGTTTTCATTAAAATGTTTTTATTTCGTCTTTGTAAATTCCTGGAGATAGAGTTTGTGGCTGATATGGTAAATAAATACATGGTAGGTAAGATGTGTCAAACACTTTTCAGAGTGGCTGTACTTTTTTTTACAGTCTCCTTAGTAATGCATGAATATACTGATTTCTCTATGTTTGTGTCAACCTTTGTAATCACTATAGTGATTAAATGTATTCAAGATGGACAATATAGTGGCTATGCAACATTGTGTAATGATTACTATGAACTAAGTCATGCATCCATCATCACATGTGTTCTACAAGAGATAAATAAAAAAATTCCTCTTGGGATAGAAATTCATATATTCTCATTAACAGCTGCCCTCCAAGTCCACAACTTCTAGGTTCCGAGAATCATCAATCCATCCTCTGATTCTGTGATTTTAACTTTTTAAGTGTTTATATGTGAATGAGATCATATAGCATTCTACATCTGCCCCAATTAGTATCATGTCATACAAGGTCATGCATACATCTTCTCACACATGACAAGGTTCCTTTATTTTTCCATTAAGTAATATGGAAAATATATGTTATATGTATATAACATATATTTTATTCACTCATTGATTTTGGTCTCTTGGTTATCTTCATATACTGGTTATTATAAATAATGTTGCAGTCAATGTGGGAGAGTAGATATCTCTCTAATACGTTTATTTTGGGATTGTTTGATCATATGGTCTTTCAGGTTTCTAGTTTCTGAGGAAACTTCATAATATTTTCCACTCTGACTACATTGCTTTCCCTTCTTCCCAACGTTCACAATACTTCCAGTTTCTGTTCCCCTACCCCGACACTAGTCAAATGCCCTGTCCCTGCCTATACTGCCACACACTTTCTTACATGTCTTGAATATTAACTCTTTATCTGGGGCATAGTTTGTAAATGTTTTCTCTTTTCATGGCTTGCCTTTTCATTTGGTTAATGGTTTCTTTTGCTGTACAGAGCTTTTTAAAGATTTTCTATTTTAAAATTTTTCTATCTTTTCTACTTATCTCTTCCCTTTCCTCCCGATAAACCATCTCATATACCCCTTCATTCTCATTTTCAAGTGAATAACCATTTTCCCTTAATCGTTACATGGATACATACATATATATATGCTTCCAATTATAGCCTGGTCAGTCTGTATAATGTTACGCATATGTATGTGTTCAGGTCTGACAAGTTGCTAATGAGTAACGGATTGGTGTGTCCTCTCCTGGAGAAAATTATTTCTCCTACTCCCAGCATTCTTAGTTGCCTTTCATTCTATGTGTAGGATTATCCACATTGGCATGTCTATTGTCCTCATTCAGCTCAGGTTTAGGTAGTCATGATGAGACTTCATGCGTGTAACTTCTAATATTACTAAGAGACACAGTCTCACAGAAAGCTTCCTGATCCTCTGGCTCTTAAAAACTTTCTGCCCCCTCTTCTACAATGTTCCCTGAGCCTCAAGGTGTGGGAATTGTTTTGTAGCTACATCCACTGGGACTCAGATCCACAACTCTGGATTTTTATTGGTTGTGGTTTTCTTTTTTTCTTTTTTCTTTTTTTAAATATTCTTTTATTTTTCATTCAAAAAATTTATATTTCCTCCCCTTCTCCCAGTCCCCTCCCACTCCCCCATTAACCCTCCTCCCTCCCCCTGCTTCCTTAAGACGGGGCAGGGTACCCTGCCCTGTGGGAAGCCCAAGGCCCTTCCCCCTCCATCCGGGCCTAGGAAGGTGTGCATCCAAATAGACTGGATTCCCAAAAAGCTAATACATCCCAGTGCCATTATCATTGGCTTCTCAGTCAGCCCCCATTGACAACCACATTCAGAGATTCCAGTTTGATCATATGCTCATTCAGTCCTGGTCCAGCTGGATTTGGTGAGCTCCCATTAGATCAGGCACACTGTCACGGTTGGTGGACCAGCCTCTCCCGGTCCCGATTTCCTTGCTCATCTTCTCCGGTTGTGGTTTTCTGTAACTATCTTTATCTGTTGCAAAGAGAAATTTCCTTGATAAGGAGTTCACTTATCTGTGACTATAAGGACTGCTAAAGATGCAATTAGGGATTGTGCTGATTTAGTAAAGTGGTGCATCTAAGTTCTCTTTCAAGATTAATGAGTTCTTTGGTCCCATGTAATTGGTTAGGTTTTTAGTACCGGGCATGATATCCCTCTTGCTGAGTGAGTCTTAAATCCAATTAGAGAGCTGTTGGTTACTTCCCAAGGTATGTGTGCCACTACTGAACCCATAGGGTTATCATGGCATGTTGTTCATTGTAATAGTTCATAGGTGTCACTGCTGGATAGACTTGTTGCCTTTGGAAGATTGCATGGTGCTTTCTGGTACCATGAAAGCTAGTCTTCAGGGAGGAGCCATTCAGCTTTGTTCCAAGTTTTTAGTTTGGTGTCTAAACTGTTTTCAGATGCATCTCCAACATGGGTGATGACTTACAAAAGCTGTGTTGCAGAAGCTCTATGAACAGTTTATAGGCAGCTGATTACTACAAGAAATTTTCTTTCTGCAGCTTGGCTGGTTAGAGCCTCCTCTTGCAATTGGTTACTTATCTATAAATATGGACAAGTTCCTTCCAGATTTTTTTGGGTCTTTACTTTTCCAAACATAGTTTCTCTGTGTTAGACAAATAAAATGTTTCAGTCTTCAGCAACAGAGTTTTACAGTTCAGTTTTGGTAGGCAACCAAGGCCAATGGCCATGACGTATATAATTTAGTTAAGCTTTCCCTTGGGCCTTCTTTTCTCATCCCTATCACTTTACTACCAGCTTGAACCCTCCTCCTACCTTCAATTTTCTCTCAATATTTTATTTCATCCATATTCTACTATAACCCTCCTAACACGGTAGAACACAGGCAGATATGGTGCTCAACAAGTAGCTGAGTGTCCTACATCTTGACTTGCAGGTAAATGGGAGTGGTTTGTTTCACTTGGCATAACTTGTGACCTCCACATAATTTATTCAACAAGATCATACTTACTCCAACAAGGTCATACCTCCTAATAGTGCCATTCCTTTTGGGGGCTATTTTCTTTCAAACTACCACATCCCTTCTCAGGATTAACTTTCATGGTAGCAGAAGGCACTATGTGATGTTCCACAGGAGTGAATCAATGAACAGTGCTCTTCAGCTATGATATCTATGAGCCGTTCCAATGACCAGAATAGCATGTAACCCTTTGGGTACAGTAGTGGCACACATACTTTGGCAGTAGCTAAATGCTCTTCATTTGTACTTAAGACCCACACAGTAGGATGGGTACCATGTCTGAGACTGAAAACCTAGCTAAACACTTACTGCTAATGAAATCATGGTTTTGAGAGGAGAATCTACAGCTACTACTTTACTAAGCCAGTATGATTCCTAATAATAGCCTACAAACATTGGTTCCTATACCCACAGAAGTATAGTCTTCACCACACATAAGGAAACTTCTGTTTGCAAAAGTCTTTACAGAAAACCATGATCAATCAAATGCAGGATTTGTAGTCCATTCCCAATGAATATATCTATAAAACCCTCCCATGCCTGTCTCAGGAAACACTATGAAAGAGGAGGCAGAAAGATTGTAAAAGCCAGGGATAAGAGAGTTTGCTGTGCGATTATGTCCCTTAATAACATCAGAAGCTGTACTTGTACAATCTCATAAATGTGACTGCTCAGAGGTTAGCTGAAGAATGATGGCATCTATCAACATGCCAAACTGGACAGGGAAAGGCCCACAAGGCCTCAACCCTTCAGAAAGAGCTACAGACAACCAAGTGAAGCACAGAATAGGAGAGATGGAACTCCCCAGGGAGCACACCGATTGGTTGTCCAGTACCAAATGATCATCCTTGAAAACAAACATCTTAATAACATTATTTGGACTCAACAGGTTTATTTAGGAGTGTGTGTGTGTGTGTGTGTGTGTGTGTGTGTGTGTGTGTACAAATACATATATGCATTCAATAGTAATGAAAAACGAGTCAATGAGTTTGGAGGGAGGAACAGAAGATAAGAAATATTTTAATTAAATTAAAATCTCAAAAATAAATAAAATTAAGCTTTGTGTTGTTGTATATGACTTTAATCTCATCACTCAAGAGGCAGAGACAGCTGGATCTATGTGAGTTTGAGGGTAGCTTGGTTGCCAGGACAGCTAGTGCTGTTACACAGAGAAACCCTGTCTTGAAAAACCACAAATACATAAATAAGGGGCTGGAGTGATGGCTCAGCAGTTAAAAGCCCTGGCCACTCTTCCAAAAAACCTGGGTTCAATTCCCAGCACCCACATGGCAGTTCACAGCTATCTGTATCTCCAGTTCTAGAGGATCTGGTATCCTCACAGACACATACATGCAGGCAAAACACCAATGTACATAAAAAACAAATATTAAAAAATTAAATAAAGTAAAAAACCTACATGTGCCTATAATTTGATTTTGATTCTTATCTTTTTTTTGTTTTTTCGAGATTCTTATCTTTTAAGATATCTATTTCAGGGTATCAGGTATGATTTTGAGGTCCTCGATCCATTTGGAATTTAGATTTGTGCAATGTGAGAGATAAGGATCTAACTTTTTCTGCATATTGGTTCCAGGTTCTTAACTTCAATCCAATGTTCATTTTGTCATCTTTTACACAGATCAGGTAGTTGTTCCTCTTAGACTTATATTTTACACTATTCTATGAAATTCATTTATGTGTTTGTTTTTGTGCCATGCTGTTTTTATTATTCTGGTTCTGTGTTATAATATCAAACCAGGTATAGGGATACTTTCTGAGGTATACTTTTTGTTTAGAACTGTATTGGTTACCTTTATTTTTGGGTTTTATCTTTATGCCTGTGAAAAGTGTTGTTTTATTTTTATAGTGATTGCATTGGATTGTTGTCAACTATTTATCTGAGAAAGGATTATTATCTAGTATATACAAAGAACTCAAAAAACTAAACATTAAGAGAAAAAATATAACGCACAGAACTAAAGAGAATATTCTTAAAAAAGATATACAAGTGTCTAGTAAAAAACAGTGCACTTAAGAAAGCCTTCAACATTCTCAGCCATTAAGGAAATCCTGGAAGTGTATTAACAGTTACATCATCACACTCAGAATGGCCTTCATTAGGAATACCAATATCAGCAAATACAGGGACTGAGGAACCTTTATGCACTGAGTTAGAGGGTAAACTACTTCAGACACTGAGAAGTAAAGCCAGTTTTTTTTTTTTTTTTGGAGTATTGCCACTGCTAGCCCCACTGTGCTTCAGGGAAGCCCATGTGTCTTTGAGGATATGGTATTACACTTTGGACTTAGTGGGTGAAAAGCAAAATAAAACACAAGGACACAAAGTTTGGTGGCTAGGGATAGGATGGATCTAGGAATGGTTAAGGGAGGGGTGAATATGGGCCAAACACATATGAAATTCTCATAGAACTCATTAAAAAAGGAAAGACAACTCAACAACCTATAAATGGATCTTTGATATGACCCAGGTATACTACTTCTCCAAATAAATAACGAATGTTCTTTTTGTGCTGGTGCAGGAGAATTGTCTGTATTCTGTCAATCATGATTTAAATAAATGCTGATTGGCCATTAGCCAGGATGTATAGGTGGGTCAACCAAACAGGAAGTAGAGGTGGGGCTATTAGAACAGGAGAATTCTGGGAAGAAGGAAGCTCTCTCGAAACTCCTGCCCAGACCACTGAAGAAGCAGGATGTGACCTGCCCCACTGAGAAAGGTACTGAGCCATGTGGCTAACATAGATAAGAATAATGAGCTATATAAGTTTTAAGAGCTAATATGAAGCCTGAGCTAATGGGCCAATCAGTTTATAACCTAATACAGACCTCTCTGTGTGAATTTCTTTGGGACTTGCTGGCTGTGGAACCTGGTGGGAGGACAGAAACCAACCAGGCCTTCATGTTACAGAATGGTGCCCACGTGGATAACTGCATCCACAGAAAGCCTGAGAAAGCTTGGGAACAATAGAGTAAAGCATGTTTTCTTGGTAGCAGCAATTTCTCGGATCTGCTCTGCTTGCTAGAGGCAAACAAGTGCTCTCATCTAAGAGAGGCTTCCTGACTCAGCTTTAGCTATAAAGCCTTGCAGCTCTTTTAAGAGGTCCTGCCAAAAAACATTTAAATAGTGTTGATGAAAAGCTGACTGCATGCTTTTCGGTTTTCAGCCATAGCAGGAAAAAAGAAAAAAAAATGCCGGCTTTGTGGGCCGACCTGCCAGGGCAAACTCTGACTCTTTCAGGCAGTCCATCCGACTATGAAGCATTTGAATGTTGTTTGTGGACACACTGTTGCAGCTTGCTTGCTGGCAGGGACCTTGAAACGCTGTAGAGTTGTGGCAATAAACATGGCTCTGGCTGGTACCTCAGCCATGAGGCTGAGATCTCAGAAAGCTAAGAAAAGTGCTGGATTTACAGAAGTGCCTGCTTATCCATTCATGATAACTAAGGAATGGAACTACCCTGATACCCATCAATAATGAATGGATAAAGAATAAGGATATGGAAATTAGATATTACCCAGATATAAAGGAGCAGAAATGATGAAATTTGCAGGCAAATGGAGGCATGTGGAAACAACTGTTTTGAGTGATACAATTCGGGCCCATCTGTTGACTGAGGTTTCTGTCCTGCCTGTTCCCGCAGTCGATCAGTCCCAAAGAAACACACAAGAAGACTACATTAATTATAAACTGGTGGGCCTATTAGCTCAGGCTTCTTATTAACTAATTCTTACATTTCCCATTAACCCATTATTCTTGTCTGTTAGCCACGTGGCTTGGTACCTTTGTCAGCGATGGATTCTCATCTTGCTTCCTCTGTGTCTGGGTGATGACTGCAGACCGACTCTTTCCTCTTCCCAGAATTCTCCTGTTCTTGTCTTAGGACATAAGGTACACACAATCATCAGCAAAATATAACAAAAACAATTATTTGCCACATCCCCGTAAGTGATCTATGGAAGGAAATGGGAGTCAACACAGCTTTGTGTGTAGTGTTATAAAGAAGGACACTTCTCACAACCCTGCTAGCAGCACAACTTCATTTAACATCATACCTGTGTGATAACAAAATATTACTGTTTGTTTTTTACTCTTTACTCTTTTGGGGGGGTCTGCCACCCAACTCCCACATAAATACATCTAGAGGCTTATTCTTACTTATAAATGACTGGCATTAGTTTGGCTTATTTCTAGCCAGCTTTTCTTAACTTAAATTACCCTGTCTACCATTTGCTTCTGGGCTTTTATCTTCATCCCATATGCCTTTTCTTACTTCTTTCTCCATGGTTTGCTGTGTAGCTGAGTGGCTGGCCCCTGGAGTCCTCCTTCTCTTGCTCCTCAATCTCTCTTGCTTCTTCTGTATTCTCTTTTTCTCCTTTTGTTTATTCTCTCTGCCTGCCAGCCCTGCCTATTCTTTCTCCTGCCTTGCTATTGGCCATTCATTTTGTTATTAGGCCAATCAGGTATTTTAGGCAGGCAAAGTAACACAGCTTCACAAAGTTAAACAAATGATACATAAAAGAATGAAACAATCAGCAGGGCCATGGTGGCACACACCTTTAATACCAGCACTCAGGAGGCAGAGGCAAGCAAATCTCTGCGAGTTTGAGGCCAGCCTGGTCTACAAGAGCTAGTTCCAGGACAGACTCCAAAGCTACAGAGAAACCCTATCTCTAAAAAAACCAAAAAAAAAAATGCCACAATCTTTGCATCATTAAACAAATATTCCACAGCATAAACAAATGTAACACAACACACCTTAAAATAATATTTTACAACAGCAAAATGTTGAAACATAAAAAGAAGTCATTCCAATCAAATCTTATTGTTGTAGAGAACTGACGTCTATACAAAATCATGCTGATATAGTTATCTGGCATGAGACAATATGGCTAAAACCAGGTCTTAGAGAGCTCTGAGTCAGCACAAATTGTCGGACTTCAGATGTCCATGAAAATAGACAGTGACATAATGTGCCATGTAACTATTCCTGGCCAGATGTAGCTTTTGTTATAGACTTGAGGTCAGAGGCCTTTGCCATTTTGTATTTGCTAACCTGCTTTAACCAGTCTTTCTGTTAGTATGGGCCTTCAGTGTGGCTGGTATGCTGGTCTGTGTGTGCCTGTGTGTCCATGTGCCTGTGTGTGCCTGTGTATACCTATGTGTAGCTTGTGTGTGCCAGCATGTGCCTGGGTACCTGCCAGGGCAGTTTGTCTTATCTCTTTAAGCGTTCTCACACACACTTAAGTTATCTTGTCTCCTATGATCCTTTTCCTTCTCTGATACTAGAGTTTGTACCACACATGAGTCTGTCTTTAGAAAAATTCTAAGTATTTATTTATCTTGGCTACAAATCTAGCAGCAGATCCCTGAACTTTTTTCCCTGTTTTGAATTTCTTTCTCTTTTCTGGGTACTTGTTTGGGAGGTTTCCATTACCTTCATACTTCTCTGTTTATGAAGACAAACTTTCTCTAACGTCTTTCTAAGAGGAGATATTTAAAAACAAATCCTAGAGCTCCTGCTTGGGCTGCCATAAAGCCTATGGGAAGAGTGCCTGCATCTCTGTATCTTGGACCACCAGTCTTCGGAATTTATCAGATGACTCCTGTAACATGAAGGACTTGCTTGTTGGGGTTTATGTCCTGCCCAGTCCCTCCAGCCATTTAGTCCCAGAGAAAATCACACAGAGAGTCTTCATTAGGTTATAAACTGATTGGCCCATTAGCTCAGGCTTTGTAATAGCTCTTATAACTTATATAGCCCATTATTCTTATCTATGTTAGCCACATGGCTCAGTACCTTTCTCAGTGGGGCAGATCACATCCTGCTTCTTCGGTGGTCTAGGCAGGAGTGCCAAGAGAGCTTCCTGCTTCCCAGAATTCTCTTATTCTCCTTGCTCTGCCTCTACTTCCTGTCTGGTTGTCCCACCTATACATCCTGACTAATGGCCAATCAGCATTTATTTAAATCATAATTGACAGAATACAGACAATTATCCCCGCACCAGACTCCTGTAGGCATGCTTCTGATTCACCCGTCTATCCTGACTTTCCTTCTCACTCTCCAGATACCACTCTTCATTCCCAAGGCTTCCCATTCTCCTTACATGCTAACTAATCCAATATAGATCATAAGATTGAACCTCAATCATTGAGAAAAACACAAGTTCCCCCTTGAGTCAGGGATAAAAGACAAAAGCCTTTTCAGCTGGGTGGGCTTACTTTCCTGTCTTCGAACTACTAAGCACCCTTCTTTGCAGGAGTCAAATTGCATTGATCATATTATATTTTTTTCCCAGTGTAACTAAAAACAATGAGTTAGTAAATAATGTGTGTTGTGAAATTGTTTACCCTTACAGATAGGTTTTCAGAGTAACTTTATATGTATGATAGTTTCCTAGGATAAAATACAAGCACAAACATTAGTGAAATATAAAAAAAATTATATATGCCATCATATGTGATCCATGGATAGAAACAGGAGTTCACAGAAGTTGCTGTACTGTGCATTTTCTGTGCATAGCATTTGAAAGGGATCCTGTCCTCATAATCCTACAAACAGATCAGCTATTTCATAACTTTACTTAAATCTACAATTATCTGATAGAAAGTGGTGAAATATAAAAATAAAAGAGTCTAGTTAAGCCCACAGTACCTCTAGTACAGTGAAATTCTGAGAATTTGGTGACATCCCGCCTGTCTCTGAATGGCAGTTCCCTAACTATTTACTGTGGTTTTGTTCTCCTTTCTAGGCCCTTGCTTGGAAGCGTTTCTCTATTTTCTGGTCTATCATGAATTGTGTTATTTTTGTTATCTTCGTGGTTCTGCACTTATGAGAGCAAATATTTTGCAACCCCCTATGCAGGAATGTCTTTGAAAATTATCTGATGCTTTTGCTTGAGTGACTTTAAGGCCTCCAGGAGGAACAGATGTATCTCTTTATCTTGGGCCACCAGGGTTATGCAAATCAAGCCCACAGGTGAATTGAAAAATTCTTTAGTTGTATCTCTATGCAAAGAGCACAACAAAATTGCCCTTCTCCATGCCAGCTAACCTCTGTCTTCACTACCTTCTCTGAGGTATGTCTTATTGAATCTACTCGTATTCATAGAATATAGTATTCATCCTAGAAATGACAATGCTCATTTTCCCAAAGAAGGCACTGAGATTCTAAACTCGGTAGAGTCCTCAGACCTTAGGGACAATGTGGGACAGGGGTGCTCCTTGTGTGTCCCACACCTCATCTCACATATCCAGGAGGCCTCTGCTCTTGTATTCTTTCTTGTTACATACCTGCATCAGGGCAGGTAAGAGCAAATGATCCATCTTCATTAGTACTCTGGGTTAGATCAGTTCTTCTGCCAGCACTAAACTTTGGGGAGGTAGTGCAGAGAACACCTTACAATTCATGGAAACAGTAGCGTTAATACATAGACCTTTCTTTGCTCTGTCATCCAAGGGGACCTGTAAATGATACCCAGCAACAAACAACTAGATCTTGGTTTAAAATACTTTTTTCAATCAAAGGGAATAAAAGGCCTTTGAAAACTGGCTGTTTCAAGGCTTGGATAAGAAAGAATGAAAAAGATTTGGTGGGGGTATCTTGTAATGTCATAGAAGGAAGTGCTCAAATACAATAGTGGAGTCTTAGAGGGACATAGATGTCAACTGAGAAGGATCTCTGACTGACGCAGGGGATGACATGATTATAAAGAAGTATATTGCCAGTCGATGGTGGCACACGCCTTTAATCCCAGCACTTGGGAGGCAGGGGCATGTGGATCTCTGTGAGTTCAAGGCCAGCCTGGTCTACAGAGCAAGTTCTAGGACAGGCTCCAAAGCTACAGAAATATACACGGTAGTGGGGCCGTGCTCAATGAATAATATGCATTCAGACTGACTGCATGGAGCAATGTTGGCAAATGGTATTTATGATACCTGAGGCAAATGACCCTACTATGTTTTCTCAGGATCTTCCTATACTTTTCCACGTCACTTAAACATCCATCAAATGGTACAACTATTAGTATCCACTCACACAGTATTGCATTTTCTTAAAATTTGCTCCATTTTATAGATTAGCATTAATTTATTGCTCTATGTACTAACTTCACTTAGTTGGGAAGACACTGCATTACAAAGTGATGGTTTGACAAAAGCTGAACTCATCTGAAAGTCTGACATGAGTACTTCTAGAATGAGGGACTTCACTTTGAGTTTCTATAGTCCTGGGAAGCATACGAAGCTGCGCTGAGGTTATTAACATATGACCACAGTGGATAGCCTGTGGGGTGCTGCATGCTGCACATACTCAGATGTAGCAGAAACTGTAGGCTTAGAAAGAAATGTGAAATGATTGTGTGCAAGTATCCAGGAGCGTATCTGCTTTTTTGATAAATGCTTGATAAAGAAATGACAGTGATTCTATATAAAACTCCATAGGGTGTTGAAGAAGAGAGAATGATTTGCAATGCTTTTTATGAATCAAATATTAACCTGTTACATAATCAGTTGTAATTACACTAATTTTGCACTGGTGTTTTTTAGATACTGTTTTGTTACTGTTCTATTGCTGTGAAGAGACACCATTAGCAAGTCAGCTCTTACAAAGAAGGCATTTAGTTGGTGCTTGCTCACAGTTTTAAAGGATTAGTCCATCATCATCATGAAGGAAGCATGGTGGTAGGCAGGCAGTCATGGGGCTGAGAGTTTACATCCTGATCCATAAGCAGTCTGAGAGAGGAGAAACAGAAAGAGAGAAAGAGATTCAGATAGGGCCCATTCTCATTTAAACCACCACAGACGTAGATGCAGAAATTAAGAACTAAGAAAAAAATCAGTTTAAGTATATGATACAAGTGAAATTCATTTCACATTGCAAGATGTATTTAACATTTTAAGATCAAACCACGTAATTTATAGTAGCAAAATTCAGCTAGCAGTTGTAATCATTTCCATGCTAAGGAAATAAAAGAACACTTGACACACATCTAAAAAATGGACCAAGTGTTTTTCTCTTTTAATCAACTTTATAAAGCTCAATATATATATTATATAACATATATCTTCTCTTTTAACAAACTTTATAAAGATCAATCAATATATATATTATATAATATATTTTCTCTTTTAATAAAATTTATAAAGCTCAATATATCTGAATATATATACATATATATATATATTACTGTTGAGGATTGGACTACTACTGTTGGTATAGAGCCAAATATCCTCAGAAACTGAGAAAAGCAATCAACCCAATCATGACAAATAAACTCTCCAAGAATTCTGAAACTTTCCTTATGCCTTAAGCAAAAGAAAAATGCAAGAAAATTGTTATTAATTTTTCCTTTCTTGGCTATAATTCTTATGGATCATCTACCCAATAACATGGAGAAGAAAGAAAGTATAATTTCTCATAATGCAAGAAAAAAGTTATTTCACCCTTACTAAAAATTGCCATGATTGTCTGTAGAAAATGTAATGGAACACATGATTTAGAAAGTCTAAGATGAGTGTGTCAAGGAAATGAAAGAGAAGATCAGTGCCCTGCTATTACTGGTATGCTCTATATCTATGTATATTGGAGAGTTATAGCAAAACTAAAACTTTAACGTCATTTATAGTAGAATCTTGCACGTTGCACTATTCAACCAGGAATGAAATAAATCTCACAAAGTGCTGGGAGACTAATTTCTAATTCCCAATGGGTCCGATGACTTGGGACAGATGTGTGAAGTCGGGGTAAGGACGAAACTCTGAGCACCTGTTTCAAACAAGCTGCCTCGCATAGCCTGAGCCATTTTTATTTGAACAGTTTCAATAGTTTTCATGAACAGTTTTACAATCATATCTGCTTTCTTAAGTTTCTAATAATAATTGAATAATTGCCAGTTTGTTCCCTTACCTCCTTTCCTTTCCATCCCCCTTCACACCACTAATCATCACCGACTTGATTCATAGCTCCAATAATAGAAGCATAAGCAATATAGCAAGTAACAAAGAAAATTTCCTAGCTCGGCACACCAACAGATAAAACAGTGTGCCTAGCTGGCAGCATTTGCAGCTACCGCATCAGACAAAATGAAAGAGAATTTTAGCTCTAGTGGTCAATGTTCGCCTCTAGTCAAATCTAAGCTCTCACAATCAACTCCTCAGCCAAGGCTGAATCAATTCATTCTTCATTCTCTACCACCTACCTCCTCTGGGGAATATACCAAGTTTTTTTCCTATCATCCTGGGGACTACATAACAAGAACTTGTTTGTTCTATTCTCAGGTCATGTCCCCTGAAGAAGTCACATGGTCCCCAGCAACAAAGGATTTTAAATTTTTAGTGACCATAGAACTTGTGTTAAGATGTAATTTTCCTTCACAGGTACAAAATAATCCCTATTAGAATACTAACAGCAACTTCTATAGCAGAAATTAATAAACATATTCTAAAATTCATATGATGGCAAAACACCTCGATTATCCACATGGATTTTAAAAAATGATAAAGGCAACAGATTGATTTAAAGTTCTGAGACCATCTATTTTTAATATTTGTTATATACTACAAAAATCAAGACATTGCTATGTGTCTCAATGCAATATTTAGATCAATGGAGATCAGTAAAGAACAATATTTTCATCATTTGAATGGATATGTACAAGAGATTTTTACACAATCAAAATAGCAATTCATTAGTGAAATAGTGCTTGAACATTTAAGTACCCTTATGCTTAAAACTGATTTTTTTATTCATAAAATATGCAAAAATTGATTAAAAAAGCATATTAGAACTAAGTATAAAACTTCATGAAGTTTTAGCAAAAACCTTTATGATGTTTAGTTAAGTAAAAACGTTTTAGATACAGTTCAAATGTTTAACAGGAATGAACAAGTTGATGTATTGGACTTTAGTTTAAAAGTCATAATTTGGTAGAAATACAAAAGTGAAATTTTTAACTGCAATGAGCTAACCATACCATACCCCTAAGTTGCTGAAGAGGGAGCAAAAATGTAACAGTTGTGTATGAGATGTATAATCATTTGGCTTGTAAAGCTGCAACCAGGAAACAACCTGATAATACAATATTAGGTGTATGGGTGCATACAATATGGTACTTCTATGAATATGAGATACCAATTCATAACAAAGAGGAATGAGCCTGGCCACATGACCTTCACAATAACTACTGCTAATTAACAAAATGATGCAAAATGTCATCTATTTTAATATATTGGGACAGACAGCTAATCTGTTGTTGGTTGAGGATAGCTTGTTATCTTTTTTGTTGATTGTTATATTTTAGTGCAGTTATGTAAGTTCTTTGTGTATTGTTATTTCATTTTGACAAATAGTGATACAGAATGTTCAACTCTCTATCGAAGCTTTCATTATCTTCCTGCAGTATTCAATAAGACTGAGACAAATGATCATTTCTAACTGTAGTGCAGTTTCTTTTCTGATATAGGCTGTATAGGAGTAGCCTTGTGCTACCGTTTCACCATCTACTGAGTGTTAACTGTAAGATTTGTTAAATTGTGTTACCATTGTACTACCACTTTTATTAACACAATAAGTTGTGTTAATTATTAATTGTGTTAATTGTGCTACCATTTCACCATCTATTGAGTGTTAACTGTAAGATTTGTTAAATAATTGATATGTGAATCCATTTATTTTTTTCCTAGTTTCATTGAAAGCTGATATCAGAGCAAATGGCTTTCTTTCTAGTGATCAAGTTTATCTTATTAATCATGTTGATGTTTAGCACTTTCTCAGGTAAGTGTTTATTTCTTTGTCCTTGAAAAACCTTCGCTCATTCAGAAGCTGCAATAATTGGGCCATGATAAAATAGAGGAGCCAACTGGGAAAATCTGAGAGGATTCCAAGGATTTTTCTTTTAAATGTAACATATTTTATAGAAAAAAATTGATGCCTTTTTAAGAGTACTAAATTAGATTGGTTGTAAGGAATTTACTTGAGGTTCTACTGGGCTTTATGTAGACCTCATGCTGGTCACTGTTCTCTTTCAACTTCAGCGTCCTTATCTGTGAAGTAAGGGAAAGATCTATTTTGACAGTTATCCTAGAATTACACACATTAGTATCTTAGAGTTTATGACATCAGTAATGTTATATCAGGCATACACACATGTTGGCATATTGAAATTTAATCATTTCTCTCTTGTGTGTTTATGTAGTCTAGGACTATAGAGAATCTTGGTTGCAATTAAATACCACATCTTAATTTTAAAAGCCCAATAGTCATTATTGTTGTTATTGTTTTCCTCTCTGTTCTGATTGCAGATGCACGCTCCAAAGTTAAGTATGATGAGAGATGTAAGGTGGGTTTCCATTTGGATGATTATAACCTACACACATCATAATATATTTTATAGCACCAAAAAGATTAACACAAGATATGTTGATTTAAAAGAAACAAACAAAACCTTTAACCTTTCAATTTGTGATGCCATCAGAGTGCAAGATTGTAAATGCTGCCTTCTCTATCAATGCAGTGTTAGGTATGAGGGAGTATGGAGAATACTAGTTTGTGGTAGCTCAGGGTATTTGAAGAAATATGTGATAAGTGAGGAGTTCAGAAAGTGGGGAGTAAATAAACTATATATAACATGGTAAAATTGGTATGGATTTTGACAAAATAGAAAAGGCTTTTAACCAGAAGCGCAAAGAATTAAAATGTTCTAGGTGAAGATGGTGGGGTAACAGATGGAAGCCAGGAATATTTAGTCTCCTAGGCTGAAAAGATTAGAATGTTAACCTTCAAGAAAAAACACTAATGTTTTTGTATGGATTCAAGACAGCATTTGAGAACCATTAGAAGTGTCTAAAACCAGATACTTACATGGGAAATTGTGCAAAGATAATGGTTGCTCAATGTAGGGTAAAAGAAATGAAAGTAAAAACATATGAATTGAACCTGTGGTCTGGCTGCTTTTATGAATTAATCAAAAAAGGAATTAGTGTAGAGTCCAGTCTATGTTTCAGGAGTTATTCTCATATTCAAATTCTGATGTTCAAATCAAAATATCCAGATACACAAATCTAAAAGCAACTTAGATAAATTTTATACATCAGGATATTCATAACATGTGGGAGATGAAATCGTCTATTTCTGTCATTATTGCTTTTACTTTTTAAAAAATATCTCTGCTTTTTATAGACTGATTGTTCTGACGGAGATTCAAGAATAGATTGTACCAAAGATTACTTACCTGTTTGTGGATCAGATGGCAACACCTATGATAATTATCTAGCTTTTTGCAATGAATCAAGGTAAAAACAAACAAACAAGCAAACAAAAATCCTTTATATTTATTCTTGTTAAATACTTTTGCCTTAGTCAATAATTTCATGAAAAACAATATTGACAATAACTTAATGCATTGAAACAATGTGGGATTTGAATGTTATTTACATATGATGAAATCACTATTCAGAAGGGTTTCATGGTGGAATATCTTTAGAATCATTGTCGATGATCACCAAGACATATAGACATCAAATAAGCCCAGGAAACCCATAGTCCCTGTTTAGTTTTTTTTAAAGACAATTTTGCTCTTGATTTTAATTTCCACAAGATAGTATCTTTGTTACAAATAATATATATATGTGCATGTGTATATGTATATATGTACACACACACACATACACACAAACACACAAAGTTCAACAACAGAATAAAACAATTTCCTTCTTGTAGAAGTGATCCAAAGCTATCATTTGAATGAAAACATGATGAAAAGAAGGCAAGATGGTGCAAGAGGGAGAAACCAAGGGAATTATATTCAGCAGGAGTTTCTTATTGCAGAGAAGTTAGTAGTAAACAGATCACAGGGCTAACGAGCAGTACCAGAGGATGCCTCTGGTTCTACAGGTATCATCGAAAGTGATACTTCTCTAGGGAGCTGAGTGTTGGAAAATATACAGAACCTGGTGAGGTGTCTATTCAGCCTCTTAAGCCTATCTCATGAAGACTGGGCTGAACATACTGGTCCAAAATGAGAGTTGGTACCATTAGTGAGGCATAGATAAGAAAATCAGGATTAAGCAGTAGAGTGGGTCAAAGGCTATTCTCCAGATGACAGGCAGGCAATGGTGTCAGTTCACTCTAAGATAAGCAGATAAGGCTGCTTCTGTTTTTCCCAAATCATTGTCATGTCATGTCTGTTTTTATAGAAGCACAGTGAACAAGTGTGATCATCACTCTACAGAAAAGACTGGAGAGCTAGAAAGTGTGGCACTACGATAGGTCCTGCCTTTAGAAAACAGAACCTACCATGCTTAGTTCACCACACAAACACTCTTACTTTGAGGAACCTGGCGAGTTTCATATAAGATTTCTAATATAATGATCTAACTGTTTCCTTTTCTTTTTAGGCTCCAAAATGGCCGACTTAAATTCAAGCATTATTTTCAGTGTTGATTCTGTGAAATAGCTTTAAAAGCACAATGAATTCTCCTGTTGTCTCTGTTTTTTTTTTTTTTTATGTGATTTGGGAAGCTTCCATCAATTTTTTTATGCCAGAGGATGTAGAAACAAGACATGATTTGTTTCTGAATTCACAAAATAATTATTTCTTAGTTGACTTGTTTTTAATAAATTTCTTGTTTTGAAAAGACTAACAATTTCCTATGACAAAAACAATTTGATGAATAAAAACCTCTAAATTTAAGAATGTTGCACGTTTTGTAGATTCCCTCTCCCTGTTGCTTTGAAATCTGCACATTGTTGAAAGCACTTTGTGGATGCTTACACCATTAGTTTGCCACCAGGACAAGCAGCCCTTGTACAAAGCTTTCAAAAGAATACTGAATCTAGCAAATCACACTTGTAGGAAAACTATAGATGATCAAGACATTATGTGAAGAAATGGCGTAAGAACAGACTGAAGCTTCAGAATGTTCAAGTTCCATTTCAAGCTGGATCACTCAAGACAACCAGTGGATCACATAACCTTGCCCTATTAAAATATCACATCTTGACTGACTCCTTTTGTGTTCTTTGATCTTTTGGGAGATGCTATGAAGAGACTGGTTTGCCATCTTTCTGGAAAGGCCTTTTTGCTTGTTTATTTGCTTTTCTTTTTCTTTCTCTTATTTTTTAAATTCTACTTTCAAAACCAGAGCCTTTATGCTTTTGTTTTGCTTTATAACAGAAGTTCAAGTTAGCCATAATTAAGAACATTTTAAATGAGAAAAAGTAATTTAAGTATTAAATAACTAAAATATGCTAAAACTGTAATAAATTATTAATGAGAAACCAATTTTATGAGATTAAAGGACAGAGAGGTGCTGTGGATTAATCCTTTGTACACTGTAAAGCTTTGTCACTCTAATTGGTTAGTATAGGCAGGTCAACAAAACTAAGTATGTTGGAATGAAGAAGGGTGGCATCCGGGGAGACGCCAGCAGATGCAGAGTAAGTAGGACATATAGAAAATGAGGGAACAAGCCATGAGCCAAGGGCAGAGGGTAGATAAGAAATATGGATTAATTTAAATTGTAAGAACTAGTTAGTAATAAGCCTGAGCTATTGGTCAAGCATTTGTAATTACTATAAGCATCAGTGTGTTTATTTGGGAGCTGCTAACAGGGCAGAAACTTCTGCCTACAGAGTGATTGCCTAATAGGCAGCATATAACTTTAACTCAAATACATTGGCTTTAGTGGGGAAATGTGCAAGAACATGCATCTAAATTTATTTTCTATTTGGCTAGAACAATTAGAAATAAACCATACATAGATTCAACCATAGATTCTTTAATAGAGGGCACTTTTAGATTTTATTCATTTACATAAACTGTAGACAGAAGTTTTTGTCCCACCTAGTCCCACAGCCATTCAGCCCCAAATAAACACATAGAGGTTTATATTAATTATAAACTGTTTGGCCTTATTGCTCAGGCTTATTATTAACTAGTTCTTACAACTTAAATTAACCCATATTTCTTATCTCTGTTTAGCCACATGGCTTGGTACCTTTTCTTACTGAGGCATTCTCATCTTGCTTCCTCTGTATCTGGCTGATGACTATGTCTCTGCCTTTCATCTTTCCAGAATTCTCCTAGTCTGGTTGTCTCATCTATACTTCCTGCATGGCTAGTGACCAATTAGTGGTTTAGTAAACCAATATGAGTGACAAATCTTTACAGTGTACAAGAGCATTATCCCACAGCAATAAACATATTAATGATCTCTTCCATTTTATATACATAGATGTTGCATAGCATAGGCTTATACTAGACCATAATCCAGACATGACTTCACTCCATACTTCTGATAAATTCTATACATACATAGAAGCATAAGTATTGTAGTCATTGACTATTACTTTCTATAATTTGGATTCCACCTTATATGGATGGACCTATAGTAGGTTTTATTTAAAGACTAGGTTTTAATCTTGAGTTTTAAACTTTAATCTGACTTCCTTGGCTATGAGGGCATCCCTAGGCCTGAAGACACAAGAAAATTCAGGTGTTAAAGAGTTTGAGAGAAAAAGAAGGTTAGATGCATTTACCTTATGAATTTTTCAAACTTAGATGGCCAAAATAATATAGAGAAATGTGAATTGTGTGTGGGAGGACAATGAGATACTAAGGTCTTCATAGTTCAAGTTTAGCTACAAAATACTTTTTTTTTCAAATTTATTTTAAACATTGATATTGTATGGCATTTGTTCAACTATGTTCATAGAGCATTATTTATAATAGCCAGAACCTGGAAACAACCTAGATGCCTCTCAACTGAAGAATGGATAAAGAAAGTATGACACATCTACATATTAGAGTACTACTCAGCAGTAAAAAATAATGACATCTTGGATTTCACGTGCAAATGGACAGAATTAGAAAACATTATCCTGAGCGAGGTAACCCAGACCTAAAAAAATGAATATGGTATGTACTCACTCAGAAGTGGATACTAGTCATAAACAAGCCTATAGTTCAGGATCCTAGAGATCTAAGTAATAAGGTGAACCTAAAGAAAAACATATATACTGATCCACCTGGAAATTGGAATCAGACAAAAATTTGGGAGCAGGGGAGTGGGAGGTAGAGTGGGGGAAAAGGGAGGTTGAGGAGAACTTGAGGGAATGGAATGGTCGAGATGGAGGAAGAACAAATATGAGAGCAAGGAAAGAGATATCTTGATTGAGGGAGCCATTATTGAGTTAGCAAGAACCTGGCTCTAGAAAAATGCCCAAGAACCCACAGAGATGAACCCAGCTAAGACCCTAAGCAATAGAGGAGAGGGTGTCTGAACTGACCTTACCCTGTAGTCAGACTGATGATTGTCTTAAATATCACCATAGAACCTTCATCCAACAACAGATGGGAACAGAGGCAATGACCCACATCCAATTACTGGACTGAGCTCCCAAGATTCAGTTGAAGAGTGGAAGGTGTGAGAGTATGAACAAGGAATTCAAGACCATGAGGGGGTCATCCACTGAGACAGTTTGCTTGAACTAATGGGAACTCGCCAACTCCAACTGGACTGGGAGTGAACGAGCATGCGAACAACCAAGCCCCTCTGAAGGGGTTTGACAGCTGGGGCAGACTGAGGGGCTGCTGATAGTGACACTGGGATGTGTCTCTACTGCATGTACTGGCTTAATGGGATCATAGTCTCTTTGGATGTAAACCTTGCTCAACCTAGATGTAGTAGGGAGGGCGTTGGACTTTGCACAAGGCGGGGTGCATGGCACTCCCCTAGGGTTGGAGGGGTGGAGGGAGGGTCTATGGAGGGAGAGGGAAGGGCTAGGAGGAGGGGAGGAGGGGAGACAGTGGAAATTTGGATTGGTATTTTTTTAAGTAATAAAAAAATCATAAAAATAAAAAAGATATTATTTTAAATTTTTTAGTTTCCAGTTTTATTCTTAATTGTTCCAAAATAGTACTGGAATACCTGCATACAAATAAAACTAATATACACATATTTAGAGAGTAAATTATTGTTGGAGGAGGGTTCACTTGTTTGTCCCAGCTGCCCAGAACCAAAATAATCACACAGAAACTGTATTAATTAAATCACTGCTTGGCCAATTAGCTCTAGCTTCTTATTGGCTAACTATTACATCTTAATTTAAACCATTTCTATTAATCTGTATATCACCACGAGGTCATGGCCTACCAGCAAAGTTTCAGCATGTCTGACTCTGGTGGCAGTGGCTCCATGGCACCCCCTGTTTACATCTTTAATTATGATATCAATGATGCCCATAGAGAATTGAACTCTGGTTTATTCTAATATCACCTTCTGTAGTAGATGAAACTTACAGAGGAGAATTTATATGGTGACATTTGTGACATGATATAATATAAAGAAATAACATTAATTGCTGTGAACATCACTTTTCAGTTTAATTATTACATCTCAAGATATGCTTTATATATATCTCTCTTGTACAAGGCCTAAAATAATGATGTAATAATGCTTATTTTCTTGATATCTTTGTACCTTATAGGGCTTCAAATTCTGTTTAGTTCCTGTGTCCATCCAATGAAATGCCTCCCTGGCAGATCACCTTCCATGTTAGAAGCAAGATCTGTTCCCTTTTATAGTCCTCAGACATGGATCTCTTCCATGCTAGTTCTGAAATTAGTAAAAAAATTTCATCCACATGACTCTTTATTTAATATGGGCCTTAGTGAACTTATATGACAGAATACACTAAAAACCATCCTTTTTGCACAAAGCTTAGTGAAATACAAACATTGGTTTGCTTTTTTGCCCTTAGGAAAAAATTAGAAAGTTTGTAATAAACTTCAAGGTAGAAAATGTGAATTAAAATTTTTTGCCCCCAAGAGGTTTTACTACACATGGTCTGGAGATTAAAATTATGGATGTATTTTCATATATCACTTAGAATAATATATACACTTTAATAATCAATATTATACATCTTTCATCCCATATGCACTGGATACTTTTTAATTTATCAGGGCCTTTGGTATTTCTCAGTAACAATTTGTAGTTTTGAATGGATAAGTCTTTTGCCTCATGGGTAAAATACATTTGAGACAAGGCCTCCTTCTACAGCTTTGACTGTAATGGAACTCACTATGTAGACAAGTCTGGCCTCAAACTCACAGATATCTGCCTGCCTCTGCCTCCTCAGTACTGGGATTACTATGCTTATCCAGCAATTGTTTTCTTAATTTTATTTTATATTTTATAAGGTGCATAAAAATATAACCAAGTTTGCATTTCCACCAGCAATGGATGAGTATTCCTCTTACTCCACATTCTCTCCAGCTTAAGCTATTATTGGTGTTTTTGATCTTAGCTGTTCTGACATGTTTAAGATGATATCTCAGAGTTGTTTTTATTTGCATTTACCTAATGGCTAAGGATGTTGATCATTTCCTTAAGTGCCTTTCGGCCATTTGAGATTCTTCTGTTGAGAATTCTGTTTAGTTCTGCACCCCTTTTTTAAATTGGGTTATTTGGAATTTTGATGTCTAATTTCTTGAGTTCTAATTAATGTTTTGGAGATCAGTTCTTTATCTGATGTTGTATTGGTGAAGACCAAAGCAGTAGGCTGCCATTTTGTCTAATTGACTGTGTCCTTGCTTTACAGAAGCATCTCAGTTTCAGGAGGTGCCATTTATTAATTGTTGCTCTCAGTTTCTGTTCTACTGGGGTTATATTTAGGAAGTGGTCTCCTGTGCCCATGAATCAAAGGTTACTTCCTACTTTCTCTTCTATCAGGTTCAGTGTGGTCAGATTTATATTAAGGTATTTAATCCATTTGGACTTGAGTTTTGTGCATGTGGATAGATATGAATCTATTTTCATTCTTCTACATGTTGACACCCAGTTATGCCAGTACCATTTGTTGAAGATGCTTTCATTTTGTTTAGAAATAAGTATGGAGGTTCCTCAGAAAATTGGGAATCAACGTAGCCCAGGATTGAGCAATACCACTCTTGGGCATCTACTGAAAAGATGCTCAATCATACTACAAAGACTTTTGTTTAATTATGTTCATAGCAGTGTTATTTGCAATAGCCAGAACCTGGAAACACCCTAGATGCCCTTCAACTGAAGAATGGATAAAAAAAAAAATATGGCACATTTACACATTAGAGTACTTCTCAGTGGTAAAAAGCAATGACATCTTGAAATTTGCATGCAAATGGATGGAATTAGAAAACACCATCCTGAGAGAGGTAACCAAGACCCAAAAAGATGAATATGGATAAGTGGATACTAGATATAAACAAAGGATATTGAGCTTATAGTTCATGATCCTAGAGAAGCTAAGTAACAAGGTGAACACTAAGAAAAACGTACATAGATCAACCTGGAAAGAGGAAAAAGACAAGATCGCCTGACAAAATTGGGAGCATGGGGGTAGGGAGAGAAGGGAGGGTGGAAGATGAAGAGTAAGGAAAAGGGGCAGGAGAACTTGAGGGAATGGGATGGTTGAGATGGAGGAAGGATTGAGATGAGAGCAAGGAAAGAAATATTTTGATTGAGGGAGCCATGATGGGGCTAGCAAAAAACCTGGCACTAGAGAAATTCCCAATAATCCACAAGGATAATCCCAGCTAAAACTCTAAGCAATAGAGGAGAGGGTGCCCAAACTGGCCTTGCCCTGTAGTCAGACTGATGACTATCTTAAATATCACCATAGAACCTTCATCCGGCAACTGATGGAATCAGAGGCAGAGACCCGCATCCAGATCACTGGACTGAGTTCCCAAAGTCCAGTTGAAGAGTGGGAGGAATGAGAATATGAGCAAAGAGGTCAAGACCATGATGGGTACACCCACTGATACACTCTACTTGAGCTAATGGGAACTCACCAACACCAGCCAGACTGGGAAGGAACAAGCATAGGACCAAACTAGTCCCTCTGAATGCTGTTGACAGTTACAGGGCTGGGGCAGACTGAGGGGCCACTGGTAGTGGCACCAGGATTTAACCCTATTGCCTGTACTGGCTTTTTGGGAAACTATTCTCTTTTGATGGATACCTTGCTCAGCCTAGATAAAGTAGGGAGGGCCTTGGACCTTCCCCAAGCAATGTGCCTTATCCTCTCTGAGGAGTGGATGGGGGTGGGGTGGGGTTATGTGGAGGGCATGGGAGGAGGGGAGGGAGTGGGAACTTGGATTGGTATGTATAATGAAAAAAGATTTTTTTTTCTAAAAAAAAATAAAAGGAGAAAAAAATAACCAAATTTTATGTGCTGATTTTGTATCCTGAAGCTTTGCAGAGTAGAGTAATGTGCAGTAGCACTTTGTATGTGTGGAATTCTTAGTATTTTCTAGATATATTATTGTGTCATTTGTGAGCACAGGCTAATTTCATTTTTTTTTTTTTTGCAACTTGGATGCCTCCATTTCTTATCTTACCTAAGAAATCTACCTGGAGCTTCCATTACAATGTCCAATAGAACTCATGAAAACAGACATCCTGGCTTATTTTTGATCAGAGAGGAAAGTCTTAGCTTTCTATTCTTAGTAATATTAAGCTAATTGTTGCTTTTCTTATAATGGGGGAAACCTTTTAATCTAATGTGTTGAGTGATTTTACCACATGACATACTTTTAAAACGTCATGTATGATACATGTTTTTCTTTCTTTTCTTAAAAAGTATATCATATTGGTTTCCATGTTGGAAATTCTTGCATTACAACATCACTCTCATTGGTAATAGTACATAAGTTTTATATCTTAAGCTACATTTGTTTGTTTATTTGTGTGTAGGTGTGTGTGTGGTGTGAATCTGTGTGGTGTGATTGTGTGCGCGCATGTGTCTGTGGAGTATCTGTGTGTGTGTGTGTGGTGTGAATGTGTGTGCGCATGTGTTTGTGGTGTGAGTATCTGTATGTATGTGTGGTGTTAATGTGTGTGTGCATGTGTCTGTGGTGTATCTGTGTGTGTGTGTGTGGTGTGAGTGTGTGTGGTGTGAATGTGTGTGCGCATGTGTCTGTGGTGTATCTCTGTCTGTGTGTGTGTGTGTGTGTGTGTTGTGAGTATGCCACAGTTCATTTGTGGGGATCAGAAAAAACGTTGCAAAGTTCATTTTCATCTTTCATCACATGGGTCCTGGGGATCAAATGTGGATTTTCAGGCTTGGTGGCAAGAACCTTTACTTTCTGAGCCATCTTAAGAGTCCCTAATCCCTTCTATGTGCTGGTGAATATGGGTTCCTATAATGTCACTGAGGACTATGTGAGTCAACACTAACAAAAGATGTTGGTCTGTGGTTTTTGTAAATGGGTCTTTGTCTGCCATTACCATCAGGGTAATACTGGCTTCATAAAGTGAGTTCTCAAGTGTTTTCCTGTTAGTATTCTTTGGATGAATTTGAGAAAGATTAACATTAATTCTCCTTTAAATGCTTGGTATAGGGAGGAGGGTTAGTGGGGGAGTGAAGGGGAATGGGAGAAGGGGAGGAAGGGTCAATTTTTTTTAATGTCCTTTTCCACAGGGAGATTTGTATTTTTTTCCATACATTGTTTTGTTTTATTTTTTCCATTCAAGAACATAATTAAAGAAATAAATTTTTTTCCCTTTCTTCCCCTTCTCCCAGTCCCCTCCCACTACCCCCCCACCCCTCCTCCCTCCCCCTTCTTCCTTGAAAGAGGGCATGGTGCCCTGCCCTGTTGGAAGTCCAAGGCCCACCCCCATCCCTCCCGGCCTAGGAAGGAGTGCATTCAAAAAGACTCGGTTCTCAAAAAGATAATACATGCAGAAGAGATAGGTCCTGG